>CABFOQ010024541.1:0-11069 GCA_900660455.1 Gephyroberyx darwinii
GTGCAGACGGGGCGTTTCCTGTGTCAGTGGTTGTCATGTGTCTGTGACAGGGGACAGGGTTGCCTGTATTTATCAAGGTTTTATTATTTTATTTTATTTTATTTTTTTTGGGGTGGGGGTTACAGTTGGGTTTGGGACGGTAGGGTAAGTCCAAAATGTGTTCCATGTTTGTGGTTGATGCTACCATAATGGGCCGAACAAATGAACTGGATGGCAGAAGAACAATGCGATTTGGTATTTTTTTAAACTTGGCATTACAATGCCACCATGTGGCCATATGATGCAAGTTGTTAAGGAAAAAAATGTTATTTTAATGTTATTTTTTATTTTGAAATCATATTATTAATAAAGTCATTGAGTACTGTCTGCGGTCATCCCTGCGTCTCCCTTCATTGACCTGTGATTGACCCAGTGACGAAGGGTTCATGTAAGGTTCACATTTGGGTCACTAATGCCCTGCAGTCTGTGGGGTTAAAAGGACAAGCAGTGGGCTAGGCAATAATGGTCATGATGCATGGTCAATCTATTGAGCAAATGTCACTATTAGCAGGGATGTTTATTGGCAACAGCCAAAATAAATAATGTGCTATGACACTGTCCACGGTCACCCTGCATCGTGAGAAAAGATATTGCCGATATGAGATCTCAGCTGCATTATAACCTCCTTGAGTAATAGCTTGTCACATGGAACAATACTATGTTTACTGAGATGCTGCTTGTAAATAGCAATGCTATTAGCAGGGTTGTTTAGGAGTGTGGGCAGGCCAACCATTATATTCTAAGATGGCTAAGAGAGATGCAGAGCAGGGAGGACCAAGGAGTCTAGCAGGATGCAATTGTAGTCCAGCATGTAGTCCAAGAGGTGGAGCAGCCATCTCTAGCAGCACCAGGATGTATTTTAGAGTGACTTGATCAAACTCATTGTAGTTAACAGTCTAATACAAATGTGGCCTTTAAATGTTTTTATATCCTCAATGGGTAAATTGCATTACATTGTGTGTTAATCGATGCTTTTTCTTTTTTACACCTAAAAAGATAATACCAAAGGAATTCAATGAGACATCAGCGCTCCAGAGTATTTAACTTTTATTGTATAGATAGAACACACACACACAGAAATTCAGATTTCCTTAGAAACTGTCCGGCCCAGCTTTTCTCCAGCAGTGGCATGCATATTTCCATCTTCCCACCCTGATACTCTTTCAGGAAAGAAAGCTCAAGTCTTATTAGGGTCAGGTGAAAGCAGTACTCTGGGTGGTGTGAGTTCTCAGTGATATGTTCTAGGCTGGGCTTTTAGCACAATTAAAATAACAGGTTATTCAACTGTCCCATAGTTGGCTTTCTTCAGCCTCGATGGAGCAGGAAGTCAAAGGGCTGAAATGGCTGAGATTTGAGCAGTTATTTGACAATAATTCAACAGAGACCTCACCCACCCTGACATTCTGTTATGAGTCACCATCATTTCCTCATTTAATATTATAGATCGTGATAAATAACTATAGTCTGCGCTGTAATGTTTATGATCTCAACTTGAAGCAAGCCTATGCCGCCTTCACAACGCGTTATGAGAATGTTACAAACAAATAGAATAAACATATGTACAATTACCACCACCATATATACAAGAATCAGCTCTTCTATTTCAGGATCTGACTCAGTGTCAGACATCTTCCATGAGGCATTTGGTCTGCTTATCTGTTGCAAAACAGCAGCTTCCATGTTTAAGAGAGCAATAGAAAATGTCTCCATCTGATGCATAGGTGTGGCAGCAGCAGCAAAAAGGACCATTCTAACACAGTGGATATATTTGCCATAACCCTAAAATCTAACTTCAGTACATTTCCTTTCTTCATCATTCAAAAAGTGATGCAGGACAAGTTGGGGCTGTTCAACAAATTCTGATGATCGGTTGAAAGAACATTCAACCCACAAAAGAAATAAAAACAGGAGAGAAGCGGATGGATGCGAAACATATTTACAGTATCACAGCAATTCCACACTGCTATGAAATATTCCAACAGGACAAGGCAAATGCATAGGCTGCAATGAGTCAACACGCAGAACATCACAATACATACATATTTTTCAGGTGGTTACAAAAAAGCATAACTTGCAATATATATATGGCTTGAATGACATGGTTTCAGTTTGAAGAACCTCTCTTGGATGAACTGTGATCATGTAGTTGAGCTTCAAGATGTCAATTAATCCCTACAACTTTTTCTACCTCGGCCATCTTGGAACTGAGTCACTGCAGAACAGCATCATCGACTACCGGACAGCCATACAACACAAACAACTAAACTACTTCCCTTCAAAACCCTGAAACCAAACCAACAAAGTAAAAAAAATACAATAAATAGGACAATGAAGTTTCCTCAGTGCTTCCCTTTCCCTGTCAGGTAAGTTCAATGACTTGCTCATTTAGGCCAATGACTTCAATGCTAAATTTAATATCAAGTACTTTTAGAGCAATCACGTTTAATCCAAACCTTATTTGGCCCAAGTAAGAAGTTGACTTTGGTAAAACCGAAAACAATAACTTAAAAAGTTTACAAATTCTACCATCGTCCTATTGACTTGTTTTTGGATTCTCTGCCACTCTCAAGTATTACAGTACAATAAACAAAGCCTCTTCTTACATACAGCCGTGGATACTTCATCTATCGGATATTATTATTCATCACAGTAGCACAAATAAATACAAATAAAGCTATTTTACAATGGCTTATTGTGGATCTTTTCTTTTTGTACAACACCCACAAATGTAAACAAAACCCAACAACCGACCAAAAAGGCTACAAAACATTTTTACAGGCAAGATATGGCAGGGAGCGGTACATGAGCTGTATCTGTGAAATTGTGTGTGTGTATATGGTAGTTGCAGGAGGACGCCAACTGTCCCATGCAGCTCTATTTGGGAGGCAGCGGGTTGTCGGGGGTGCTGGGAGTGGCCACCTCCTTATAGAAGTTCTCAATCTGCTCCTTGTACATCTTCATGACCACCGGCCTCTTCAGCTTCATGGTAGGGCCTGGGGGACAGACATATGCAACAGTTTAGTACGAATTCATACTCACTGTCACATAAAAGCCTTCTAACCACATTCACTCAAATAAGACAAATAAGACACAAATAAGGTTACACATTTTTCACATGCCTTTACTTGCAATTACTAATATTGTTCAATATCTGCAAACTGAACAGATCCAGTCTGATATGCACTTCAGATTAGTAAACATGCCACAGTAAAGGGGAATAGTTCATAAGGAGCTGATGGCCTTTTGGCATTAGTATCTCCATCATGAATTGGTGTCCTCCTCTCCTGGTCCAGGCAGCATGGTCTCTACCCTTTTTCCATTTCAAAATTCCCATACTTTTCCAGATCTCCGTTTTTATAGACTGCAATCCACTTTGGTCGTCTATCTTAGCTTCACCACCCGACCTTTATTTAAGGACATCCTACCTGCTGTAACCAGATCCCTTGTTCTACTAGTCAGGGGTAGCCAACACTGGAATTTGTTCCTAACCAATGACTGATAGTTGAAGTGCATGGTGCTTCCTATATTTCAGTAAAGCTGATAAAGTACAACTGTAGCCCCATTATACCAACATCATTCATCAGTGGCTGTATATGTACTTTAAATAATCTCCACAAATTGCTACAACGTTGCATTCATTCATGAAGGTCACGATGAAATAGATCTGCCAGGGCTGATGTTTTGATCTGCATTTAGCTGTACTGTTAGCCACCCTGCTCATACTAACTTTTGTTGTTACACCATCATCGTCTAAGTAGCATTGCCAAAGTGAGTTCACCTGGTGAGTTCAGTCATAGGCTTTTAAGCTGAGATTTTACAATATAATTTACAGTATAATTTCCAAAATCCTAACTGTGCATGAGAGTCTAATTGAATTCTTTAGTGAGATACATTACGTTCAGATGTTTCTGTAATGTGGCCCCTTTACTCCTCCTATCCACCACACCTAGTGATGCCACCCAACTCACCCAGCTCTCTACTCACCCAACTCTCCTTCGTTGATTGAGAAGTCCCGGTCTAGAACAACCCACTTCTGGATGCGCTGGGCATTGGAGGCGGCGTTCTCGTTGACACGGTTGATTCCCTCCTGGATGGCAGCGTGGATCACGCGGTCTCGGCCACCTGAGATCTCAGAGACGCGCGTCGCATTGCTGCCCAGCTTCTTGCACAGCTCCACAGCCTCTGCCGTCAACTCGTCCTCTGGGCTGCCTGTGTCCCCGTTCACCTGGCACTGGAGAAAAATAATAATTTGTCAAATGTTGAAAAAAGCTTTTTTTTCTAGTATTCCATTATTATTGCCTTGTCCGTGTAATAACTGTTTGAAGCATTCCTGCTTTTAAATTTTGGATTAGGGTCTATGTACATTGCAATTGCCAAACAATCCACCAGGTGGCAGCCTCTGAAGTGAAACTGCATTAAAAGCTGATCTGCTATTCACTAGAAACAATCTCATTTTGCAATCAAAGACTTTTAGCCTCTTTAAGCAAATAGATAAAGGAATAAAGATAAGATGGTGTTTAAAATTCACACCTCAGATACAATTCCATCTGTCAGTCAGATATCGTGATCTGATCTGAGCCTGTATGATAACCTGTTGCACTCTTCTTGTTCCATTCCATAACTTCCTCCCTCTAAACAAACGGCTTGCTTGTGTCTATTGAACAGACTCTCTACCATGACTGGAGCAGAGTTCGATAAGGTACGAGGTCTGGCGTGGGGAGAGTCATACTATGCATACCCATTTAGAGTTTTACATTTATACTTTACTATGTGATACTTTATTGATCCAAGTAGGGGAATTTTGTTTTCGCTTGCCGCTTAACAGAGGTCAGAGGTCAGAGTCACCTTCAGAACAGCACCCCTGGAGCTGGTAAAGATTCAGTGATTTGCTCAAGGGCACTACAGCAGGGTGTATGGGGGCTTGAAACTGGGTCCTGTTGAAGGATGGTCTCCCTACTCACTACGCCACCCTACTGCCCTTGGATTTATCTATTATTCAGATTTATCTCAACAAAAGAACCATGTGTAATAGGAAGGTTCTACTTGTACATCTACTTGTACACCGGGTCTCAGTTTCCAAGACTTACCTTAATGGTCAGCAGCATGGACAGGAACTTCCTCTTGTCTCCGATCAGCATGGCGTTGCTGATGAGCGGCAGGGCCTCCTTCACGGCATCCTCAGTGGGGACGGGAGGGATGTTCTCTCCTCCTGCTGTGATGATGAGCTCTGCAATCACACACACACACACACAGTCAGAGAACAGGATAAGTAACTTATTAGGCTCAGATACAGAACTGGGGAATCAGTGTTTTGCTGAAGGGCACAGGGCAGATAAAAGCTGACATGTGGGCTTGAACTGAGGCCTTCCACTTTAAGAACGGTCTCCCTACTCACTATGCCACCCTGCTGCCTGTGGGGGAGTATACTAGTGTTTGCTACAGTACTTAGGATTACTGCTATGAGGTATAAATTATCTCTCTCTGCTGAGACCTATACAAATTCACCCATTTGAGACTAGGTGGGGCCAATACTAGCAGGAAAACACTCAGCAGCTTACCTTTGATTCGTCCAGTGATGAAGAGGAATCCATTCTCGTCGTGTTTGCCCAGGTCACCCGAGTGCAGCCAGCCCTCTGCGTCTAGAGCCTCTTCGGTCTTCTCGGCCATGTTGAGGTAACCCATGAAGACGTGACGACCCCAGAAACAGATCTCGCCATTGCCCTCCTTGTCTGGGTTGTGCAGCTTGGTCTTGCACCCTGGGATCTCCTTCCCACAGCTACAAAGAAAAGCAAGCTTAATATTTAGAGGGAAATAAATATTCCAAACCACTTTTTTTTTTCTTTTAAAAAAACAAAACTGTGTCCTGGTGAGGGACCTCAAATTTGTAAACGTAAAGAAAGTCAATGTCAAACCAAAACATCACATTAACTTCATTAAGCGGCTGTTTCATTCAGCTTGGTTAGGGCTAGGTTGTGAGAAACAATATGTGGTCTTGTAAAATTGATCCTGAATCAGGACAACAATAACGTGTTGTATCATTTTTTTACCCATACATATACATACACCTGTCCATAGATATCATACAGAGTAACCCCAGAAAGGATAAAAGTGGGTACCTGGTGAGCCTGAAGGCATCGGGCAGGGAGATGGTGTGAGGTCCAGTGCTCTCGCTCATGCCGTACAGCTCGTAGAGAGGGATATCCAGGCTGAGGAAGAACTCCAGGGTGTCTTTGGTGATGGGGGCAGCGCCTGTGTAGCACCTGTTGCAGCGGTCCAGGCCCAGGGCCTTACGCACCTTTTTGTACACCAGCTTCTTGGCCAAACGATAGTTGAGTGGTGTGTGCTCAACTGCTCCATTTCTGAGGGGTGAGAAAAGGGAGAAAGTGTGAATGATTGTTAAGGAGTTAAGGAGAGAGATTGAGATTTCTATCAATGTCAAAATCAATACGCTTCACACAGGAAACTAGTGAGGTAATGAAGCCAGCTGTGAAGCTTTTGTAAAACATTATGGTGTGCCTTGGTCAATCGCGTCCAAATAAAGCTAAAACCTTGTCATTTGTACGTACTGGTTCATCTTGGTGAGATTTGTCTGCAGACCCACATCCTTGGCCCAGGCAGCAATTTTCCTACGCACAGTGGAAGACTTGGCCCCGACGGACTTCATCCTCTCCTGCATTTTCTCCCAGACTCGTGGAACGCCCATGAAGGCTGTGGGACGCACCTCCTTCAAGGTGTTTACCAGAGAGCCCTGGGGAGACCAGACAAGCAGAATGCTACTACCACTGACAGCAGATACTTACAAGATACAAATACCACACACGCAGTTTATAGCTCACATGAAGAGGGGAAGAGCAAGGTTTAAGTGGATGGAAGTGTGCATGTGAGAATATTGGTAATGCAACTCTGCATCAGGTTGTAGCAGATGTTGGTCATTTTTACCAATTACTTAGGCTAAAGTCATTAAGTTCTTACTTCACAAAGAGGAGCTGGTGTTAGATCCCAAAGACTAAATACATAACCTTGCAACAAAGAAGCCTTGTATTATTTGTGTAATATGCCCATGTGTCCCCCTCAGGATATCCCTTAACCTGTAACAAAAATCTCTGAATCTGCTTCTCCTAGCTAGATTATATTAAGAGGGTGATGACGATGACGACGACGTGGAAGAGGGCATGAGAACAAATGGCCCCACAGAAGTAAAAACTCAGCATTTCAGTCACATTTTGAACCGCGGACAAACTTGAGGTTCTCATGAAAAGACATCTTATGGTGGACAGATTGGCTGGTTCAGAGAGTTTAATGCTGAAAGGCTGTTCACATGATGATACATTGGACTAAATATATCAAAAACACTGATCTGTCCTGCAGTTTCTCTTACAATGAGGATACTGGCATGCATAAGCATTTCAAAAAACGCCTGCTTTTCTGCATATGCCAAAACTTAAACTTGACACACATAAACACCGTGCCTCACCTTGAGGGCATCTGGCTGGGCGAAGTGGGTAGCCCCTCCGACTTTCATGGTGACCCAGATGTCAACCATCTGAGCTGCGATGTGGCTGAGGGGTAGGTAGCTGACCACTGACTCCTGAGCCACGCTGGCATCTCTCAGACGCACATGGCAGCAGGTGGCGAATGCTGTCCATGTTAGCTACAGGGGCAGAGAGAGAGGGAACTGGGGTTTATATTTGAAATGTTTTTGTCACATCGTCCCGTAGTCCTCTAGCTTATTCCTGACCTCACAGTAAAAAGTCTGAAAGAGAAGTCAGGGAAAGCTGCAAAGAAGAAAGAGACACAGAACATCATATAAAACCATAAGATATTTTGGACAATGGCCATTTAAATACAGTATATGACCACAGGGAGTGTTGCAGAGCTCTCCATCATACCATCATGAGTGACTTTTGATGAAAGTTAAATGTGTATTTATCAAGATAAGTCCCATTTATTTCAGTTAGACAGATGGGTGCAGCCAGGCTATTCAGTGTAATGTTTAACAGGCTTATAGCTCATTTAAGTCCCTCTAGATAAGAGCACCTGTTAACTGTGCTTTAACTGTCTTTGAAGGAACCTTATCAGTTGGAACTGTGCTAAAGCTGCAGTCATTAAGGTATTTTGCAGGACCATGCCTAAATGTGTCTCGAAACATGTTAGAAACCAGTCTAATCCGTTGTGTAACATGCCAATCAATCTCACTGTATTGTGCCTGTAATTCAACTGCCCCTGCAGCTTCTCTCCCATTACCAGCTCACAGCTGGAATACACTCTTCTGACAGGGTCAGGAATCAAACAAGTTCATCCTTCTCATATGTAGACGTGCTCGTTTAGTGTAACTTACATTGTCGTGGCTGAGCATGACTCCTTTGGGCTGGCCTGTGGTCCCTGAAGTATAGATGAGTGTGCAACACTGGTTGGGCTTCTGGCTGGAGATTATCTCATCAAGGTGAGTGTCTGGCTCATCGCTTCCAAGCTCCATAAACTCTGCCCACTGTGATACACAAAGAAAATAACATGAAGAAATGAACTCCTGAAGATTCTATAACTAAATAAGTTGGAAGAAAAATACTGCACTTGTTTAGGAGTCTACAAGAATATTACAAGAAAGGTCAAGTGGTGCTCTCAATGACCCAACACATAATCTAGTAAAGTGTAATCTGTCCATGTCAATAACAGTGTGCCCTTACAGTGTACAGATTTGGTCTCTTCTCTTTTAGTGCATCTTTGTACTGGATAATGGCTTTCAGGTGTGGCAGCTGGTCTTGAACCTGCAGCAAATTGTGAACAAATGCAGAATGAGTACAGACATCTGACAGCAGTCAATGAAACAGTTTAATTTCTTTGTTATTGAGTACCAACACTGATAACAGGTAATTCATGACACAAAATAAAGGACTTCAACTCTATAATTTCTGTAAAATCAGAATCATCCATAGTATTTAAAGGTCATGCTGAGCTCACCTTGAGGATCTTCTGCAGCTGTTTGTGGTTCTCGACCACAATGATATTGGCCTTGCAGTTCTGTGCTACATACTGGCACGCCTCGGGAGAGTTGGTGGTGTAGATGCCCACAGCAAACCCGCTGCAATGGACAAGAGAGAGACGGACTTAGGAGACAATGTTCAATTATCGGTCTAGAGCAGCGTTTCTTTAACATTTACCAATACACAAAATCTGATTCAGACCCATTCAGTAGTTTGGTCGAGACTCAAAATGGGTTGTGGGCGTGTTTCTATTTCACAAATTTGGGTCTTCAGCTGAAAAAGATAAATGTCTCATTCTTTAATTTGTGCATCCCTCTCTACTTCACTCCATGTGTATCAGATGTTTTCACCAAACAATGAGGAAGAGTGTGTGCACTACAAACTCCCTGACAGAGGGGCAGAAGAGAGCTATGATAAGCAAGTCAAAACAACTGATTCAACTGCTCTTTTTCTTTACAGCAACATGACATGCTACGACCTTGACAATGACACTGAGTCTATAAAAGAAATTCCATGTTGCAGTCTCATCGGGACTGGTTTGACAGCTTAGCACAGATACCAGTTTCAATTCATAGTGTCATGCGTCAGCACCGAGCACAGAGTAGGTATGTGAGCCGGTGGAGTCAACTGCACATCAGCATGTGATTGCGTTGCTCCCAGAGCAGAGCTTTAGGGCAGTTTCAGACACCAGGAACAACTTGTAAGCATACTGATCGGCACCCATACTGCTCTGGCTCAGTTCGCTCATTCCCAGCATTCCAAGAACGATTACAGTTGATGACACATAACAGATGTTCGGTGACATAACCAGCTCAGTTTTGTGAGGAAAAGCTGGCCTTGTTTAATCAATGGGTTGTATTCTTAATTTGCTCCACTGTATTGGGATCCAAGATGGAGTCAAGCTGAAGTTATGCCTTCTTTGTCCCTTACAGCTCGTTGAATAAAGCATGGCATCTACACCGCTACAGGCTCGACTCTCGCTGGGGCCGCCACTGTATACGTATGCACTACTGTAAGGCACTCTTGATAAAAGCTCCCGCAAAATGGCATGTGCTGCATTTTTTTTTTAATTGCAGGTGGTAAATCAAAGGACCATACTGGAGATGCTTGGTGATACTAGGACGTAATCAGCACACAGTTCACCAGCACTCCTGTTCAGCATCCTGTTGTCTGTTACCTGTCACCTCTAAGCCAACAGGCTACATGTTGAACAACCAGCGTAGTGTTCTGGCCTACTCATATTTCAAGACTTGGATTGCATTACCCAACAATGGAAGACACGCACACTTACACACACAACTGGTAATTTAACAGTGAGCAGGGAACATTCAGCTCATCACTGACCGTTACACACACACATAACAGACAGCAGTGGATACTTACCCAGCCAAAATGGCACCAATGTCTGAGACGAACCACTCAACAGAGTTGAAGCCCAGGATGCCGACGCCATGGCAGCGCTCCAGACCAAGCTGCAGAAAAACACACATGTACTCAGTATTTTACAACACGTTTTTTTTATTTATACTAGTACAAAAAATATTTGGATATACTACCAATGTAACATAATATGTGGAAGAATGTTCTATTTCCACTTCTTTAGCCGATAGGGGTTCAGTGTCTTGCTGAAGCACACTTTGACAGGACATATTGCTGTTGATGGACACTAAACTGGTTGTTGCAAGGCTTGAATCATGGACGTTGTGGTTTCTCTAGCCACTAGGCCATTATTAGCCCGAGAGAGGTCAGAGCGCATGATTGCGTCAAGTTCATTGCCTCTGTAGCAAATCACTCAGTAGATATTAAGCCAAATGAGCGTGAGACCTATGCGTCATAATGCAAACTGATACCTAGTCTAAGATAGCAATGAGCTTTTAAATAACTTATGAAGCCTTAGAATGACAGTAGGAACATAATATGAGGCATGATATTTGAATCTCAATTCCTGCAATTGGAAATATAATGCCGTCGCTGTCCAAACTGTGACCTTCCTTAATGTGACAGATTGTGTCATCTGACACCATGAACTCAGAGTTCATGGTGTCAGAG
>CABFOQ010024541.1:11089-24840 GCA_900660455.1 Gephyroberyx darwinii
TTTCTCTGTGGACAAGCAGCCCCATCTCTCCTACCCACCTGTACATGATATGAGGTTCTTGCTAAAACACAAAGCCCCCCCCACCCCCACAAACACACACAGCCCATCCACCCACTCCTCTTGGCCTCTTCAGCCTGCTACTTTGCACAATTAACTCTCTCCTGGCCTGTTTAGGGAACACATTTGACATTTGCCCTGACAAACATTTTTTTTCTTCTCATTTGCAAATGAAGCTTCAAACGTAGGCTGCTCAAGCAACTTGCCAAAACAATTAATTCCTCGCTTACATCTCCAACCCATAAGAGGACTACATCATGTTATCACAGAGGATATTCATGGTTCGTGGGCTATGCAGACTAGAATTCTTCTGAATCATTACATCTGCTGAAAGGTGGTGCTGGACGCGAATCAGCCTTTTGGGTTTCAGTATGGTTTGAATGTGTTGGACATGTATTTTTTAAACACTGCATGTCAAATTGAATGAATCTTGAATGATCCCTGTGGGTAACTGGATTAAACTTTGATGATCCCTGCGGCGGAATTGGATTCGGCCAAGATCGGTCAAGGGAAGTTTGGTCGGAAATGACAGTTAGCAGGGAGAGTATTAACGGTTCAGCCCATTCAGATGTTGAGACGTATCTTGCCCATACCTTTCAATCTGTCTAAGGCTATGTCCAACTATTACTGTAAATAGTATTCATACTGACTGTATTAATGTTGTACAGTCTACTGATGATCGTACATCGTGCATGCTTAGGCATCACCTATTTTCCTCACTAGTTAATATATTTTATTTCATTTATTTATTTTACCAATCAGGAAAATAATGAATCAATATTAATTAGTTAATTTTATCACTTTTATTTATGTACATATTTATATTATAATATTTTCACAAATTCTACTCATGCCGTGTTTATATGGCCTTCCGTGTGATCCATGTAGTTGGTTGTTTTGGACAGCACACCGCATCATGAAGATCTTTTTTTTTTTTTTTTTTATCTTTTGTGTTCAGTTATGAAGAATGGTTTTATAAGTATCGAAGAATGCTTTTAGAACAAATGAAATGAAAGAGTCAATAAATATTCAACCCTTTTGCAGTGATACTAGCGAGTAAAAGTGCATCCAAATACCCTTATATCTTTGAGCTGTCTCTACCTGTGGCCAACACAATTGATTGGACAATATTTAGTATGAAACACATTTGTATATATGAGGTCCCACAAATGACAATGCATGTCAGAAACTATCATGACGTCCAAGAAACTGTCTGTAGAATTCAAAGACACAAGGTCTGGATGTCACAGATCTGGGAAAGGCTATAAAACAGGACAATGACATTTAGTGTGTGTGTAGCCAGATCCTCACTGGAGTGGCTGCAGAACAAGAATGTCAAAGTCCTTGAGCCACTCAACCGAAACTAAGACTTGAACCACATTGAAAATCTGTGGCATGACTTGAAGATAGCTAACAACCCATCCACCTTGACCAAGCTTGAGCAAATCTGCACCGAGGAATGGGAGAGAATCCCCAAATCCAGAGCTGATACAGACATATCACCAAGGTTGTAATTGCTGTCAAAGGTGCTTCTACAAAGTATATTTCATTATTTTGTTTTCAATAAAATGGCGAACATTCGAAAAACATGTTTTCACTTTGTAAGTGAAAAACTTTTGAAGTCAAGCTGAATCACCGCAAAATGCAGAGAAAGTCAATGGGGTTGAATACTTTCTGAAGGCACTGTACATGAAAGCTCTGCAGGCTGTGGATACCTACAACCCACCAAGGGCAACACAGATCTGCCCAAATGTACAAAGCACAGAGCCATAAATAAATCATCATTCAAACGCAGAAAACAGCATAACACTGTGGCATTGGAAGTATGCTGATGCTGGAGAAGGTATTGACTATTAAACCATTTTGAAATTTGGTATACTGAAAAAATTCTGCTGATCACCAGCTACTGGAGTAATCAGTCATAGCCTGGATTTACATTGGCTAATGGCTCTGACATCACCAGCTGCTCCCACAGGGCTAGAGGATCTACATAGACATGTTAATTCCAGCAAAGAATTGATGAAAAATAGAGCATTAATAGATTAAGGTGAGGCACCACTTTTGTTATTTCATCCTATCAGAATGAAATTTTATATGTTGAATAACGACACAAATACAAAGAGTTGTGACTTTTGTTTATCTTGTCGTTAACATATTCATACAGTATATCTCAGTGTATAAAATCAGCTTCATTCTGGTTAATTACTAAATATTTTTTAATTTGCAGAGGAATTTGCACAATACTATTTTTTCATTAAGCAGCAGCATGTTGTATTTGATCACCTTACCTATATGCTTAGTTGAAATGGTTCACTTCAAGTTTAGTTGTTTTGCAAACAGGGAATATAAAAGCATATCAATTAACTAGTTATAGTTGTTTTTGATGATGGATTTGTATATTTTAGTAAACTACAGTAGCAAAACATAATAATATGTAAAAATTGACCAATCCAGACAAAATTGCAGCTTTTATCTGTGGTGCTCACCTCAAATTTCTAGAATTCACAAATAAATATATGGATGCATCATCTCTTAAGCCTGCTCTTGAAACACCCGACTGAGGTCCAACAAAACTGCCAGTGTCAGGCAGCATCGCCACTCTGGAGGATCTAGGTGTTTCTTCCCTCCCAGAATGAATGTGCTGGCACATTGCTGGCACTGAGTGATGTTGTTCTTCTACTCTGAGACCTGAGAGCACAGTCGGGGGCAGGGATCTAAGTCGATGACATTTCCGACCGTATGGTACAGCAAGGCATGACATCCCTTTTGTCACCTGAGACAGGAAAAGGTGCTTCTTGCAGGTATACACTTGCTCATGCATTATTTAATCCAGTCCACATAAACATGTGATGCTAGTGGGAAAAGTGCCAAAACACATGAATCATGGGATATAATTCTATCTGAAGTGGTGAGAAGAGAGTATTCGACTGATATGGGATGTTACCCATACCTCCAATACCATTACTGATATGAATACCGATATGATACCGAACTGAACTAAAATCCACACTAATGAGGCAGATTTCATTAACAGACTGCCATCCCTGAAGCTGTTGAGTAAAATCACATCCTTACCTCTATCATATTGGTGGTGTGCAACAGTGACTGGCCCATATCCAATTTTTACTGGCGGGCCAATATCTGCCTGACCAATATATCGGTCTAACACATGAAGAGAGCAAACTAGATGCTGAGGAGATCGTTTGGACTGAATGTCACTTTCAAGATGTAGAAGGAACCTCTACTGCACGTTCTTATACCAGGCTGTCTGTGTGACTTCACCTGATATCTTGCTCATACAAGTAGATGGAAATTATGGAGGTAAGATCACCAACTGGTATGGCAGATGAAACAGGATGTATACTATTGCAACTGCATGGAAATTTCACTGCCATGAAGATTATTTTCTCCTGCAAAAACCAATCAGGTGTGAGGAGAGTTTCAAATCCTGTGAAGATAGAGAAGACTCGCAAATGGGTCATCAGAATTAGAACAGCATTTGTGAGACCACCCACACATGGAAAAAAATAGTCCTGCTAAATAGATTTTTGTGGAATGGAATTGCACTGTGAGGACCTGTGCTTTCACACTGCAAGCAGCACAATCAACAGGTCACCTCAAGTGACTTTCACCTGAAGTGAAATTAATTTCCTACAGAACTGCGCAACCAGAGAAACCAATGTGTGAATGGTCAACAAGCTTGTCAGATGAGAAAAGTTGGCCACAGCTGCGCTTTTCATCAGCAACAGCCAATCAGATTTCTGAGCTTCCTTGTTTCCCTACCCATGTGATTTTGTGTCATGAGTAATAGTGCTGCCTGGCAAGTGCATAATGGACGAGAAGTTGATTCCAGCCATTCAAACCTTCCAGGTTCTCCGCAACTTTTATTTGAAAGAGCACAGGAATAAATGTCTCTATAATGGTTCTTGGAGAACGGCTGCATCCATTGTTGGGGTCGACGGTAAACTCAGGAATCAACTCATTTTAAGTAACACATGTTACTAGTGTGTTATAAATCAGGTTTTATGTTAAGTATTACTGCATGATTGTAGAAATTAAGAAACAGATAGAAATCAGTGAACTTGAATCAATGAACTTCATGTGATCATTTTTACTGGCTAGAGACATACTAGAGAAACCGGTCAAAAGCTTAGGAAGATGGTACGATGCCAGCCTCAGTGATAAGGGTCAATTTCAGGAGTTTCAGGTATAGACAAGTCAGGGGCTTCCAGGAAAGTTAAAATTGTGGTGTCTGCAGTTTGGATTGTTGCCTCGGCTGATGTGGCCGTTGACAGTGTATGAGATTCCCCTATCTAAGGTAGAAAAACTAGAAACTTTGGTTAGCTCATTCATTAGAAAATGGCTTGGAGCCCCACGCTGTCTAAGCAGTGTGGCATTGTATGGTGGAGGCATTTTAGAGCTACCGATATCTAGCCTGTCAGAGGAGCATAGCGCCCACAGTTAAAAGTGGAAGTGGAACCCAAAAGAGGCAGTACAGCAAGCACAGGCAGCACTTAGACATAGGGACATCATAGTCCAGATGCAGCATGGGTGAGGGGGTTTAGGTCTGTGTGCAGGGAAACCTGTGTGGAGTACGGCGACAGCAGTAGAAAAAAGGAAGATGGTGGTTGAGGAAATAAATCGTCAGGAGGAGGCAGTAAGATGTACTAAGGTAGTATCATAGGGTAAACAAGGGCAGTGGGTGAATTGGTCAAGTGTAGAAAAGAGAAGTTTAGAGGCATAGAGTATAGAGGCAAGTCAAATTAGATCCATTACAGGGGATACTTATGATGTGCTCCCCCCTAAAATCTTAAGTCAGTGGACAAGTGATAATGCTGCCTGTCCGTTGTGTTCCAGCATATGTACGATTGGGTGTAAAATTAGTCTGTCCCAGGGGAGATACACTTGGTGACATAACCAAGTATTGAAATGTTTGGCAGCAGCAGTTGAGGGAAAACGGCTAGAAGTACATTTTTTTAGCTGTTACTAGGAAGGAAGAACAGATTGGCTTTGTATATGAGGGAGAAAAGGTTAGAACAAGGGAGCGCGCACACAGTGATCCGGGACAGAGGAGTGGGTGGAGACTGGAAAATGAAGGTATACTTGTTTGAGCAGTTAACTGTGCCAATGGAGATAGTTTGCACTAGCATAAGACCAAAGGAAAGGCTGAGTATTATATTGAATTATATTGTTTATGTTCTACCTATAAAAGAAATGAATCTGTTCTGTTCTCTTCTGTTCACTCTCCCCTGTTGACTCACACCATCTTATGATACTAGCAGAGGATGAAAAAGACTATTTGATCCTCTCTTCATAGAGTTAGCATCTGTGACTGAGTCATTGTTCATGTTCATGCTGTGAGACCTCTGGCAGATTTGCACTGTACTTCAGACTCATCATCCAGTCATCACACAAGTGTTTGGAAGCTTTCCCTTCAGGGGAACTGTAGAAAACCCTTTCAGAACACAACTTTGTTTTTCCTCCCACAGATGAGATGAATTGGTTGACGACCTAGGAATTTAATTCTACCGTTAACTCCATAACTGTATTATGGAAATACAACAATTCCTGTCCCTATTTCCGCGAAGTGAACCAACCAGTGATGTAATAGCTGCATATAATATACATACTACAGCTGCCTATAATGTAATGAAACTAAGTTGTAGTGAAGTTGTACTAATTTGGTTAGAAAAAGTACTTGCACGCCCAAAGCCACGAGAAATCAGCTACATTAAAATCTCACACTGATGTCACACCTCTGAGTGTCTCTGCTGCCATTGATTCAAAGACACAAAGAAATAACTGAGCTCTGCTGTCACCGCAGACTCTTCTTTACCGCTTTGCTCCGATAACAAGGTTTTATTGGGAAGAGCCCAAGATTCGGCACATGCAGATATTGATGTTACTGTGCCGTGATTGCATGAATCCCGATCAGTTCTGACAGCCGCGACACCGAACACTCCAACTTAAGTATGGCCCTGACAGAGATTCAGAAGAAACAAAGGCTCGTCTTTTCATGGCTGAACTTACCGCTTGATAGAGCACAAAGTTCAATCTTCAATCATTCCACTGTACATCCAGACTTATTTGAGTAATGACATGGATTTGAATGTGGTTCACGACCGCTGGCGCATGTCATTGATCCTCTCCCATCATTCCAGCCAATTCTTCATGCTTCAAAATAATATTTGCAGAAAATAAACAACAGCGGCGAAGAGATGAATGACAATGATGCATGGTGTCACACTCAAATAATCGGCAACTTGAATTCACATTTAACCAGTTTATGGACAATTTCTTAATCACTCAAAGTCAAATTATATAACGACTCTATACCAATCAATAATAATTATTATATGTTGAACCAAACCATTAAGTCATATCTTAGAGAATGTTGTGACACGTATGGGATCTGTCAATGGGATCATACATTGTAAACTGAAGTGAATGAGAAGTGTGAACTTTAAAATGTCCAGATAACTATTATACTATGAGTAGGATTCTAGGTTTTAGGTGGAATACATAAAAAAGGAAATTCCCTTAACCTTATAAAAGCTCTCTACAACTCTGTCTAGGTGTCATATGCAAAAATACACCTTAATTATATTTCAGTATCAGTTTTCATTTTAATAGGGATTTAAAACAATATGATTCAAGCTTACTGACATCAATATTATATCATGTTCCTCTATCTGGGATAAAAAGGGTTAGAATACCCCTTAGCATTAGTTTTTGCAGGCAATAGAGTCTCGCCTGGTTTTTCCCACAAACCTTAAAATATTAGATCACATCCTGTGACAACGCCCTGCAACTGACTGGTTCACCATCATTACAAACACGTAATGTAACATGTGAGTACAACAAAAGCATTTCCACTTACATCAATCTCATCCCTGTTGTTTTAGTTTGAACACACGTCTTACTCCTAGGTATGCGCGGGAGTGAATTGGACAACAGCAGAACATCACATTATCAATCACTTGTGCTATAAGTATATTCTTGTCACTGGAAATTTCTTTCTGTGCACATCAGCTTAGGCAGACTAATAACGTCTCTTGAAAAAGCATCCACCAAACCAGCGAACATAACAATCATTGTTGCAGTCTTGAGGAGGGCTATGCAGTTCATCTTGGGGCAAACCACGTTGATGGCACGCATTCATAACACCTGAACAAATGCTTCATGGCAGCTACAGGGTACATTCATTAAAGTTGATTCAACTCATGATTTTCATAAAATATTTCTGTCATCTCTGGCTTAGATCTGTGCCAGTTTTCTAGTTGAGAATGTCAAAAATGTCCCCAGTAGTCCTCGCATTTCCACTTCATTTAAGCCACCTTCAATTTAAGCAGATTTATCTACCTTTACTTCAGTGGTCATATACATATAAATAACCAGCTGGTATATGATATAACACATATTGTTTTGGTTGACTAAAAGCATGTGTGACTGTGAAACCAGCTCCAAATTCTAACCTCCACATTAAATAAATTAGCAAGCTAGCTAGGTAGCTGCATCCATAATTCAGTTCTGACACACTGGTAGCTAATATTTTCTAGCTATTGTATGGCAAAACTCTAAGATGACGAATAACCGTTCATCACTGGGTAGCAGGGTGGACTGTCCTGTAACCACAAGGTCCCAGGCTCGGTCCCTCATGAACCCTAGCATCCTTTAGCATCCCTACTAGCTCCAGGAGCATGAAAAAAATCTACCCACTAGGGATCAATAGGAATAAAAACATTAATGGAAAATGGCATCTTCTCAAATTAGCACCGGTAGTATATCAAAGCTCAGTTCGGTGCCACACTGTTAATTAGACCAACTGCTAGCCAGGCCTTTTTAACGACGACATCGTAGCTACAGGTAGTTAGCATTTCTATCTTTCCCAGATTTAGACTCTGTATTGATCAGGGGTGCTTAATCTGACATTCCTATCAAGTAAATCAGCACAATATTCAACACCATTGTCATAATTGACACATCACATGAATACTTTAACAAAGCCGACATCTGCTTTAAGGGTTGCATCACTAGTTATGAATGTGCTATGAAGCTGCTATGGCACTATGATTAGGTGTTACAAAAATGGTGTTAAGTAAGGGATACTCATTTTGAAAACAACAGTGCTGAAATATTCTGTACACATTTGTACATATTCTACACACACGATGGAAATAAAATTTTTGGATGCACTATGCGGTAGGACTTTGCCTGAGAAATCATGGTGTACTATTAATTATTCAGAATTCTGCATTGTTTATAATGATCTGTTATTCTGTTGCATACAACTGTAAAAATACAGTAAAATTCAACAATCACATTGCATTTTTTCCTGTTTTTTGTTGTTTACTTAAAAAAAGCTTATGGTATTGTACAGAGATTGAACAGGACGTGACACAATAGTAATCTGAATGTACACTTCAATATTGGGCAATAAACAGTCAACTATCCACAATTACATTAACTTTTTGTTTTTCCCTTTTCACATACAAAAAAGGTTGGGGAGACACAAACTTGGTAATTCTACCATCATCAATTAGTGCATGATTCCTTTTTTTTAAATCCCCACATTGATGCCTCTCATCTCTTGGCAGGCCACCGGAGTACATACCCCGATGTAATGCCAGAAAGAAAAAAAAAGAAAAGTGAACCACCGATGTTCTTGGATTTCCATTCTTCTTGTAGGACTAATAGTCTGTTGTTGCTGTTCAACACTGAGAGAGGCTTGAAGGTGGTCATATTTCACTTCAGAACTTGAGCAGGTACAATGAGGTTACAGTCAGCAGGAGGCATACGGAGCCACAGGGCAACTGAGCCGCCCGGTTGACATCATGCATCGCACCTGGACCTGCGGGGTAACATTTTCAACATGAACCTCAACGCAAACCATTCAGCATCATCTGGGTTAGCATGTTTTATGATTCAGATCAGTGCAAAGGTTTAAACCATAACCTTGCCCTCAGACCAAACTATGGGTAGACTTTCTACCCATCTCGCCCATTCCAAACAACATTCTTAGCCCTTAAAGTGACAAAGAAACAACATTTTCTTCCGTAATTCGAAACAGGATGTTGGGGCAGGACCCCACTGACTGTTCAAAAGTGGGGAGTTTGGACCTTAACAAAAATAGAAATTGACTCAGAAGAACTGGATGCTAGCTTGCATTATATTGTAGAAGACCACAGGCCTCCACCGACACCATTACCCCAGTTACTGGAGCAGCAGTTGACACAAGGGAAGATTTTGTCCCTGGAGGCCAAAAAAACAAAAACAAAAAATGCCATACCACTTGTGTCACATGCAAGTTTTATATGATGGAAGGGGGGATTGTTCAAAAATCTGTCATGGCATTAAAGTACTGACTGGTACACCATGAAATAAGCACTAAATGTTTCCAGGAAGTAAAAGTAATTTTGATATAAAAATATGAGAAAATAAAAATGTTGTAAATTTTTTGCCATTGTTATCTAATTCTGCAACCTTATGATAGGTCCACCTTATGATATATATAAGGTGGACCTATCATAAGGTTGTTGATGCAATCCTTACAGTAGTTAAGTTGTAAATTAAGTACAGACATTAGAATTTGACACCCTTACCCATAACATTGTGCTTATTTTTTTCATATTCAAGTTAAAATTCTTACCATAAAGGATTATGCTGGCATTAGTGATTCCCATGGTGTTCATGGCCACACAAGTGTAGTTCCCATAGTCCTCTTCTGAGACATTGAAAAAGACAAGCATGGATTGTTTTCCGTGATTCTCTATCTTAACCCCATTTAGTCCATTGAAGAGCCTGTAAATAAAAACAAAAAGATTAGCAGTGTTCAAGGTGTTGGCATGTGAATTGCTAAGTGATTGTGCTCTTCTGAAGCATCTGACAGGGTCAAGTGTCTGCATGCACACAACTTCTACTTAGCCCCGTTGTCAAACCTTTGGCTTAGGTATTTAGGCTTAGGTATTTAATTTGTGTCTGCATTAAATTATTTAGAAATACATCTTATAACTGTGAGCTATTACACCGAATACTTGAAGCTGATTAAACAGAAGAACCGCGTACCTCTTTTTCAACCCAGAGCCAAAACTCTAAATACAGCTCACTGGCTTATTTCAGTTGGATTTCTGCACTGCACGCTTTATGCACTGCAACCCAATGTTATAACTTTTTTTTTTTCCTTTTTCATTTGTTGCATTGTCATTCCCCCACCACTGTTTCATTGCCTTATTCCGTGTTTCTGAATCCTAGTCATTTATTATATCAGCGTTCTCCATCTTTTGTTCTTGAGGACCGAGTTTGTAACCGGGACTGACGAGCAATGTTGCTGTCACCGTCAAGGACCATTTAACACCGCAACATACCCTATGTTTATATCAGCTTTCCAGCTCCGGGGCTGCTCATAAACATCTTGCCAGTCCCCAGCCTTGAGTTGGAGAAAAATGCATTATACTCTAATATCCTCTAAACCTCCAAGCAATGCAACCCACTGACCTAAACCAATTACAATGTAAAAATAATACTACTTGCCGTTGGTTACCATGGATGTTTTGCAAATGATTTGACTAAGAAGAAATGCATTTGAGCGGTAAGTTCTTAATGTTATTAAATCCGGTTAGTTTGCCCATAGAGCAAAGAAAAATACAGGGCGTGAAAGATTATGTCATTACGTTAAAACTAGATTCTTATTCTAAATCGATTGAAAAAAAAAAAAAAAGCCATCCCTTGTTGGCACTGATGATCTGCTCTGTCTTTTTCACAAATAAAGCAACTTAAAGCAAATAAAGCAAAGTGTCCTGCTCTGATAAAGTTCTGAAGTGTGTGTGTGTGGTTTTCTTTAGCCCTATTCAGATGGGATTAATTTTACAGGTAGGGTAATGTAATCATTACCAGAGCATGTCTGTAATTTTAGTCCCATCTAAATCTGCCTAGTCAGTAACTTTTACAGACTGTGCAAGTAAGAATTCTGTCCTTTTACCCCCTGTAAAATGCCCAGTAAAATAACCGTAGCTAAAACTGGTCCCGCCCATATGGACATCCTGGAGATTTTTTCTTCACATTCTTACACTGTTCTCCTCAAACTGAGATCAGGCCCAAAGTCTCAACTCTGGTCTAGTTGCGACTTTTCTTTGCTCTTGCATTGATCATAGTACATTTTTTGGTGTGATAATACAGATTTGAAACAGGCCTATGAAAATCACAGAGCTCAAAGGAGAGACTTGCCTACGGTCTTCTTTGTACCACTCAAAATCTGCTCTTGGGACAGCGGATGCTTCACACTGGAGAACTCCTTTTTGTCCAACTGAAGTACCTGTACTTCCTGCCTTGGAAATGAAGGGAGGATCTGTAGAATGGAAACAAAGTCAATTAAGTTTTACGGTAGTATGATATGAAGTATACTCCACAACTGTTTGGACATTGCTTGATGTTTTACCCTCTTACTCCTATTTCTTTGAATGTGAAATGACAATGCACAATGAAATGCTTAAACCAGTGACATGCACAGACCCTGAATGGGACAGGGATGAAATTCTCTAAAAGAGGAACTTGGACTGGACTGGACTGTCCTGGTGGCTTAGTTGTCTAAGGTGCCTTCACTGTTAGGAAAACATTTTTATCTGAGTGTACCCTGTAAATGCAATGTCTTGAGTTTGAATCAGCCTGGAAGCTTTTGTTACTTGGTGTTCCCACCATCCCATCTTTTCAGTTTCCTTTCACTGTTAACTGTCTAATAAAACACAAATGCCATAAAAATAATCTTTGAAAGGGCATTTCCCCAGAAAGGCTAAGGGGGACCAGGGGCATGATGCTCCCCTGGAAGGAAATGATTGAAAATCTGCCTTTTTAATTTCTTCAGGGTTTTGCCCAGTGGCATATACAAACTCTTTCAAGGGAGAAAATACAATATACTCGCATTTCTGGCTTCTCGTCAAGATAAATTTGTAATTTGAAATTAAAAACAAAATTTAACAATGAAATATCATATAGGACCCTACTAAAATAGCTTCTTTATTTAGCAAGATAGTTTCCATTTCCATTTTCCAGCAACTGAAACAATTTCAATACAAAATAAGTGAGCACTCAATCAGTATTACTACTTCTGGATTATGTTCGCCAGTTCACATGAGTTTAAAATCCAGGTGAAACTGCACTAGGATGTTGAAAGTGAAGAGGCACTTTGAGAAGCACTTTATTGATTGATTGGCATGCTATTTGAAAAATATGGCCGATATTCAGACCAATCTTACTCACACAGTGGGCACTTTTCAAAAGAAACACCAAGATAGACACCGATAGACACCCATATGTCTCTACCATTCACATTAAGTCTTTTAGCTCTTACAGTTGACGGTGACTTGCACTGTCCTGACATCGGGGGATGAGATGTCATTAGAAGCGATGCATTCATATGATCCCGACTGCTCTTTGGTGATGGCTGCCAGCTCCAGATGTTCCCCCTCAGTGACAAATTTATGGATGCCTATGAAAAGAAAAGGAATAAGTGAAGAAATACTTTGGTGAATTAAATACAGTATTAGAAAACACAAATCTTTAAATAGGTTTAAATAGGATCAAATAAGACCGTATACATACAGGGCTACTAACCTTTTGTTAGTGAAAGACAAAAGATTTGCTAAACCACAGGTAGGATAAAGGATATTTGAATGAGAAGAGTGATTCAACTCATACTAACATACACAAAAGCTTTCCTAGCATTGGGTGAGTCTGTCATGGTAAAAATCCTCTGCTGTTGCTGCTAGAATGAAACACAAAATGCATAATTTACTGTGCGCCAGTTTGTTTGGAATGAATAGAACTAGGTAGTTAGCATGAGCAGTGATAGCCACCATGGCCGAACAGACAAGAAGCGCCACCTACAGAAACTCAAACTTTATCAACAGAAGGTCCAAGGAAAAAGACATCACAGTACTGGACACACTGTTTGATTGACAGGTGATGCAGTGCAGTGCCGGTGTCGTGCCAAAAAGTGATCGTCCGCAAAAAGTGATTGCCGTCCGCGGGAGCTGCAATCACTTTTGGGCACTTGGAAAACTGCCTTTATGGGTTGTGTTACGCCTTTAAAGCTATTTAAACTGGTAAAAGGGACTGGGTGAGCTATAATCTTTACAATATAATATGAACGAAATCAAGTCATTTTGAGGCATAAATAACCTTTCAGTGACATGCAGCAATCACATTTTGGCAAGTGGAAAACTGCCTTTTTGGGTGGTAGGCCTATTGCCACTTTAAAGATATTTAAACTGGTAAAAATGACTGGATTGGTTATAATCTAGGGCACAGAGCAGGTAAAATGATGTAGAGTCATAAGGATAATTGCAAAAGAGATAATTTCTTTATTTTATATATATAACCCATCCGTAAACCATGTTAATTACGGTCTAGTTTCCAAATATAAACAAGGATATTAGACATACTAAACACATATAAACACTGGAAAGGACGGAAATCACTTTTTGGCGGACGATCACTTTTTGGCACAACACCGGAAATATGGAGGTAGATTTATATCAAAATAAAACAAACACACACCTCTCAATTTGTGTTCGTAAATATAATCCACAAATGTGTTTTTGCCATCCACACGCAAACACCTCTCAACTTGTGTTCGTAAATCATCATTTGAATGAATGCAAAAATTATATTCACAAATGAAAATAATATTTTCAGATATG
>CABFOQ010024541.1:24860-43428 GCA_900660455.1 Gephyroberyx darwinii
GGCAGTTTCTGCATGTGTGTGTATGCTTGTGAACAGATGCATGTGAGGGAGTATGTCTGTGTGTGTATAAACACGTCCGCCACTGAGGGCAAGCAGGGTCCCCCTGCTGACGAACACTGTTGGGTTTCACAATAAACAATTGCATGCCCTGTCCTGTACGTACAGCTGACGCTTGTCCTGAGCTGCCTCACTGTCTGGCCGACACTCCTACATGGCTGACATTTTAGTCTGACCCTGTTGATTGGTCGTGTGTTGTAGGAGACTGTGGAGTCAAACCCATTGGCATGAAGTGAAAAAATAACAGAACTGATTGTTTCAACCAAAGCAGAAATCTTTGACCTTTTGAGACTGAGAGGGAATGAAAACAATAGGTGCTTTTCTGTGTTGAGAGCATATCTTTTAACAGACATTTCCCTCTTTATTTTTGACATCTTGTGACGTTCAAAGTTTTAGTGAACAAAGTTATATGTATTGGTGTGATATTGCCCTGAGGAGATCCTGCTCCATCTTACTGCTTGTTACCTGCCAGGCTGTGTTCTCATCATTCAAGCAACTCATCATATATCTGAAATATTACACAGTATATCTGAGATTTCCCACAGTATTATACATATAAGTCTGTTTCATCTAAGCTACATGTTAACCGCCAATCGTCATGTGTGTTGTACCTTTATTATTATTATGATTGCTGAAGTCAAAGATGTGTGGAGATAGCCACACCATAAACCTCCCTCATATTTATATATAACCTTTATTTAAACAGGGAGGTCAGTTGAGAACTCTTTTACAATGACGCCCTGAGGCATTTCCCTTGGAGACACAAACACCAAAAAAAGCCTCAAGATGACTGCCCTGATGCTTAAACTGCCTCCGTCAGCATCTATTTGTCTCTGGCTAGACCTTACCTTGAGGAAGCTCTTGGCGGCGGTGCGGCAGGTCTGGTAGTAGTCTGTGTAGTTAAGAGTCTTCTGCTGCTCGCCCTCCTTCCAGCTCAAGGCTGTGAAGTTTCCAAAGCGCTCCACGGCTGAGGTGAACATCTGGTTGACAGTCAAAGGGGGCTCAGCAGCCGGGCCAGACTCCCCCATCCTCAGCTTCACCATCCCGTCGCCCTGGCAGGTCCACAGGCCCGGCTCCCCTGCTGCTGGCACTGACAGAGAATCTGGGCGCTGGGCACGCACTGGATGGACAGGAGAGAGCAAAAGAATTCAGGATTTATTAGATTTAGTTTTGCTTTATGAAATTATTTTTTGTAAAACAATGGAAAACAAAGTTGCTTTCTTTTCACATGTTCATAGACAATTGCCAATAATGCTACAACAGCAACAGACCAAACTATAAGATATTACAGATTGGGTCGTCAAATATGTCAAATAAGTGTGAAATGTGTGTGAAAATCTGAAGTTATGAGGCAACCAGGTGAAGAGGAGTTCACAGTCTTGGCCCATCCTTAGCAAAATACCATGCTGCTATTTTTGTATGGGGACATTGTATGGGGCTTCATAGTTGTGATGCGTTTCTTTACATTAATGATTATAATGTAGTTTACATTAATCAGTGTAGTGAGTATGTTGGTACGTGTTAAAATTAGAACCAGGCTCCTGATACCAATGGCTGAAGGAGGAAGGAATGTCAAGACAAAATGTTCTGGGCGGAGACTGAAGGCAGGAAAAGGGAAGTCCATACGTACTGCCAAAGAATGTGAAGATCACTCACTTCCATTTGGCCCACTTCCTTATGGAAAAGGTTCAGAGGGGGAAAAATATTCACAAATGCTGACAAGTGGAAACCTGTGCAGCCCACAGTCAGCGTTGAACCACGGCGACTACACCCAACAAGAGGATGCATTGACATTGCAGTGTGTTGTGTTGCTTCTTCCAGTTTTCGCCTTAAGCCAGTTATGTGTGTACCCATCTGAAATGTGTTTTGCGTACTACAAACCACTGGCTGCATCCCCTTTGTTCATGTTTTGAGTTTAAGGAGGGTCAAAGCGAGTATAAATAGCATTTAACCTGGTGGAAATTTCCCATGTTGAACAAGTTTCCTGTGTGTGCAAATGTGTGTGTTCATCTCTTACATGTCTGTGGGTTTGAGGATTGTTCAATAGGAATCTCTGCAGGCTGGGTGGTGGTGACTTCTTCATGGGCACCAGTCTCCTCATCCCTTTCCCCTGTTGACTCCTCCTCTGAGGACTCACTGAAGAACAGGAAAAAAACACATCACCACACACGCACACGCACACACGCACAAACACGTGGATCCCAAAGCCTTCTGTACTCTGCCACATCCTAGGGCATAACCCAGAACAACCACCCTCCCTTGCACTGAGTTACAGGGGGAATAGCTTTCTGGTCCAAGCATATAATTGGTTTCCTCAAATCCCTGTTGGGCTTGATTGTCATGACTGCACACATGAAGCCTATCCCTTCCCTGATCTGTATTTATATGTCAGTTTTCACCATAACAACTAAAGGCTTGTGTGTGGCTTTGTGTCTTACTTGGCTGTATCCACAGCAACGTCTGCGAGGGAGGCTGCGCTGTCTTCGGCACCGCAGGATGACTGCAGGAAACCACTGTCTCTGGGAGGGTCCATCACCGTGGCTGCAGACACGGCAGTGGGCTCACACACGGTCACTGAGAGAGAGAGAGTGAGGGCAGGACTCATTAACGCAATCGCCAAAGGTGTATTTGCCAAGAACATTACTTACGGAAGGAATCTGACTTTGTGATACAACAAGGAAAATCACAGCTGATAACCATACCAGATACACACTTTGAGTGGAGTAAGGTTCAGGTTCACCTTATGACTGAAAAAAGCTCTGCTCCCCTGACCTGATTGCTACACACCAACACTGACACCAACATGTGACTACCAACTCACAAGACTCACACCAGAGTGTTGTTGGCTCCGAGTCACAGGGTCAGACCCTGGGGGAACATAACACATCGGTGTTTCCACTTTGATTTTTAGTAACAGCGGTAGTTGGGGGTAATTGTGGTTTCACACCCATCCCTGTTTTGGTCCTAGTGCAGATTTCAGTGCAAAAGCTGTTATTTAGATACTTTACTATGACAAGAGTGCTGATTCTAAACATTGGTGACATATGGTGACTGACGACTACTGGAAGACTAACACACAAATATTATACTGCCAGAAGATCACTTGGGAGACCTGTATTACGAGAGCTTATGAGACAATGAACCGTCTCTACAAGTGTTGTGTTGACAAAACTTGGTAGTATAGCAACAGTGTGTACATTTATCAGTTGACAATGTGGTAGGTCTTGCTACAGATAACAATGAGTTGTCCACTTGCATGTTCTGTAACCAAAGCACCTCTTATAAACGACTATGTTTATACTGTTCCATCCTCTCATAATCCAATGAAAGCCACGTAGATATTAAGCCATATAAGACAGATGACATGCCAAGTGGGACAGCAGAGGTTACAGAAAATGGTCTAATGTTACCCTCCTTTGCTAAATCATCTCCTGCCTGGTTAGTGAAATTCAATGGCTCCACCAGTGTGTGAAAGACGTTACTCAGCCCATAACAAGGTCCATTTCAAAGAGGGTGGGAGGGAGATGAAAGAGACCAAAAAAGTAAAATCCTCTTCTGCCTTTGGTCATTACCACACCACAGGAACCACGTCAATCACTCCAGAACACTAAACCATCACCCCTCCACCATCAAATCCACACTCCCAGTATACTCCCTCTCTCAGCCTTACTTGGTCCCCCTTTAGTAAAGACACAGGCCTGCTGTTGGCCTCTTTATCTAAGGGGCCTGAAAACACATACCAGTGGCTTCGTCTGCCTATTGTGATAGTAGCCTATCATCGCCCACCAGTTAGGACAATTGGGCAGGGGGACAAGTGGAAAGAAAACAGGCTCCACAGGGGTCAGGGTGCACAAACAAAAATATTTTCCATCAACCCCAGAAGTGTGAACATCCTTCCATTGACCTCGGGACAACTGGAATGTTCAATTGAAATGAATGGACGTTGCGTGTGTTCAAGTACCTAAAATGCTGGGGGAAAAAAGACATTCCTGAAATTCTAATCATTACCTGGAATCAACAGCCATCTACTCAAAGCTTCATGGCTACACCGTAGCAGTTATCACTGTAAAGATCGATTCTACCTTAACATTGGCCGGTTAACCTTGACAAGGCTTCAGCTCATTACAGATTCCTGCGGAGGCTTGAGGCTC
The DNA here is from genome assembly GCA_900660455.1 of Gephyroberyx darwinii. NCBI lineage: Eukaryota > Metazoa > Chordata > Actinopteri > Trachichthyiformes > Trachichthyidae > Gephyroberyx > Gephyroberyx darwinii. The sequence goes on from CABFOQ010024541.1 coordinate 29,069, forward strand.
TCAGCCAGGAAGACAGATGCCATGGGGTGATCTCACCACTTCTCACATGGACACATGCAAAGCTGACATTTTATTTTCCCCTCTTCCTCCCAAAGCAGCTGCAGATTCCTCAAAGATGCACCCACAGCTGTGTCCATGGCTCACACAGTGTGGATGCATGAGGGGTTATGAGCAGGGGATGTGGACAGGGGAAGGAGCTGTGATAGACTGGGGAAGGGTTGGGGCAGAGATTACAATAAACCTCCCCCTTTTTTAAAAGGCTCTCTGAGCACACCCATGTGTTTTGTTCATAGGGGTTGAGGGGTAGGTGTGAGATGGTACTGATCATAAGAAAAGGCTCAGTCACTCATATGCTGTGAGTATGTTTAATGAGAGATAGACTATAATCTTCTCCTTGATATTTCAGAGGCGGCATTCGGGAAGAACATCAGGCTGGAAACAATATTTTTTCCAACCATTACTCCCTCCCTCATTATTTCCAAGCATTTGGTCTGATGAGTTGACGTCACATGAGCTGCAATGTTCTGACTTAGCTCTGATGTGACAACCTGCTACCATTTCTGCATCACACTAATCGGGTACTGACAAAATGCCGATATCAATTACAGAATTCATTAACAAAACAGCATGATTTGTCATCAGTGGATGTTCATTATAAAACGGGGGTTTGCGGTGGTTTGGTCAACTGATACTGGGGATGTTTGTGGGCCTGCCCTTCATTTGAAAAGGGGGTTGTAAACAACTGTAACCAAGGTCCCTTAGGAGCACTTACTGCTTCCTGCCCAGAAAGACAGGATGGGTGTTTTGCATCCCTCCTTGCCTGTCTGCCTGGAGTTACCCGGTCATGGGCCAGCACAACCATTGCCAAAGATGTGAAATTGTCTGATGGATTTAGCACTGCGCAAACTGACATCACGATAGCGACAGGCCACTGCATTCATGCAATCAAGAGAGGATTAGGGCCTTTAAAGAACAGTCTTGTGTAGCCATGGCTGCTCACCGATTATGCCAATCCAAAGAGAAAAATGTAACAGTTGGAAATATGAGAATATTAACAAATTCTGGATTACATCATTGCCTAACATAGAACGAAGACTTCTGTATTAGGCAATGTTTCGCAATTGTTTCTCATAATGTCTTTTCAATGAAGAAATTGGACAGAAACTGTCCCTACCCCACCCCCTGCCCAAACTGTGCATGTCACAAATGAAACAAGGGACTTCCCTCCTTTTCCCAGCACAATACCACCACGCCCCAAATTTAAATACCTATAAATAGTTAAACTAATCTCTTGTCAAAGGGAGTAGATGCCCCCAATACCCCAATTTCCTCTCTCTGTCCTCATGTCTGTCTCTCTAAATCTATAGATTGCAACCAGCCCGGCAGGAATACCTGAAACTGTTTTTCATACCACATTTAAGATGAATCTGATTTGCATGAAGTTAGCCCCTCACTGAGAGCCAGCTAGCTGCCTCTGACCATCCTCCCTCCATACTGCAGTTAGTGTACCTCGGGGCTTTCCCTGTAGAGTTCATTGTAGAGTTACTGGGTCCCTGTTTAAACATTTTAACCGAATTTGCAAGTCAATGCAGACCTAAGAGATAAGGCTTCAGCATCCTTTAACCTCCAACTGTCATCTGACATCTCAACACAGATCTGTGGTTGGGTTCCCCTCTGGTTGCCAAAGACCAGCTCGGCACATGTTGTGGAGAGGATAATGGGACGGTACCAGCCAGCCCCCTCTTTAAAAATCAACAAATTCTGTATATTATTATATTTGTACAGTTGGGATCAATCAGGTTAACAATGAGCTCAAGTGAATTTCATAACTGTAAGAGTAATGTGAGGAGCAGGTTAAGCCAAAGGAGAGCCAGTGAAATCACACTCTACACTACAGTAAACTTAAGGAAATAACTGATCCATATTCATAAAGATGCTCCATTATCATACTTCAAAATACACGTGATACAACTGATATTTCTAAAAGATTAGCATTACCATCAATCACCTAAACAGGATGTTTCCTTACCGAAACTGATCCGCCCAAGCAAAATGGCTTGTGTTCAAGGCAAAAGGAATTCATTTTACATTAAATAAAGATCTAAATTGATTTGTAATACTTACATTGCATTGTTGTAAGCTATTCTTCTTTGCCCGGGTTATTTTTAGCAGCTTTTCTAGAATCCACCACTCCGTGTAAATGCTGCGAATTCAGTCTGCCACTGGACAAAAATATGTTAGCCTCTCCCACTGTCTACAATTTGAGTAGCATATCATTCATTTTCAAACCCCCGGCCGGCTCGACTAGTCCCTCCTCCTAAACCCCACCCAGGCACACCAGACTGCTTCCTCCAGACACACTTCCCCCTTCTGCAATTCCAAAGCGATCTGATTGGCTGAAATTGCTCACCCCACAAGACCCATCTTCCATATAAGGCCACGCAAGCCAAATGAATGGAGGTGGGGGCAGTGGCTTCAAGGAACACACAAATGCAAATACACACGCTCTGCTCGATAAATGACGTGTAACCCATCCCCCTCAGAAAGAAATATACACTTCCGCACACACAGTAACACACGATGCAGCTACGTTGACCGGGGTTACTACAGGACAAACCAGGGAGCCGTGTGCATAGGTTTATAAGACAAGTCTGCAAGCGCAATTGCAGCTGTGCTGGCTGGGTTTTATGACTTTCCACTGTGGCTGATATCATGCACGTATCCACACTGCAAAGACGCCCATATCCTGTGAACTACATTATGAAAAACATTATAAATTGAGACGGCAGTGTGTTTACCTTAATTAATTGTAATCCATCACAAAATAGTCATTATGCAAATCCTATTCTTCTTTATCCTCGTGGTTATCAAGATTAGCGGGAAGACTGTTACAATGAAGGCATATTCTGACAAGCAACTTTATTACAGTGGTATTTAACATGACCAAAACCAATGCGTTGAGTTGTTAAAATACCCGACAAAAAGCTACTCCATAACTATGGCAGTCAAAACAAAAGTTCATGTTGTCACTGCATTACTCAGGAAACCATCACAAATCACACAAAGGCCCAGTGTAACTCAGGACAATTAGTTTAGTTTGACAAGTTATACCTGTAGTTCTAGTTCTTTTGAGATATAACACAAGGTTTTAAAACAAGAGCATTACCTGGGGGGGTGGAAACAAACATAGGAGGAGGAATGAAATTTAAATAACTGGCCATCACAAAAATGTTTGTGGTTGGCTGGCCAATATTGTGCTCCAGTACAAATGTGAAACTAAACCAAAAGGCTGAAAACTGACATGTTCTGAGAGGAGAAATAGACTGGTCAAAGAGCCATTTTAACCCCCTATTAATGTGCCTTTGTGAAGGCAATGACACAACAGAGGTAAACAAGGGTTTTCTTTCTTCTAGCATATGTAACAGGGGAGGGAGTTGGGCAGCTCTCCATTTTCTATGACAGTAAAATTTAAGAGTTGATGGTGACTCACAGCTATGAAGACACTTTTTATTTTAACCTGCCGGGAATTTCCCCAAAAAACAAGTGATTCATCATCTATATATAAAAAAAAAAACACCAATCAATCCATCAAGAAACAAGCAGAGGTAAAGACTAATCCCAGTAGCAGGCATATTAACTACTGTGATGAGTAGTACACAACTTCCCCTACACTCCCACTCCACTTTCAATATTATAACAATAACAATATAATGTAATAATAAGTACTGCAATAATATAATTCTACACCAAAGAGCTCACAACGCATCAAAAGCTGACAACTGAACTGGGCTAGCACTAAGCATGTAGTTTGAGAAATGCAGAGTGGAAATGAGGTACACAGCAAATGAGGCATACTGAAACACTGAGATTACTTTAGTTTATGGGGGGTTGCTTTTGAAGGTCGAACTCCGACTCATGTGTGTAGATGCCTGCATGAACTCACGAAATGTATGTCCTCCTTACACTATAGCAAGATCAGTCTCAGCCAATTGCCATGAGAGACGAGAACGCACAGCATCACACGAGGCTGGATGAGCGCGTGTACCCATGCGCAAACCTAATGCTGCAGGCTGTTAGTACTGATGCATCCTCCAGTGAGGTTATTGTCGGTCAATGACATCCTCTGATTCAACAGCACATCCGATGTTGTGCTGTTGCAGTAAAATGATGCATCTATTTTATCATTTCAATATACATCCTATCGCGATTTATATCGATGAAATCGATCTAGGTGCTCCGTTGGCGGGACGGGGGGTATGCATGATTGGCGTGAGTGAAACTAGATTGTCTTTAAAAACTGCACCTGTTAACACCAAAGTGACGCGTTGTAACGACGAGAATCGCTAAACAAAATATTTAACTCATGCGTTGACTCAACCACGACCTGAGCTACTTCCTGGTATGTGGCTGTACAACGCACGAGCCTCCAGTTGGTTGATTGAGGCTTGTGTGACTTCTACCGTATTTCCCTTGTGCAGGGCTCGAGGGGTTAAACACCGTAGTTCCCATAAGCAGTGCGCATTGCAAAAAGCGTTACACCAACGCACAGAGCCCGGCTGCTATCGAGCTGCTGAAGAACTAGCACTGAGAAATGCCCTGTGTCTGCTGTTAATAATAAATAGTTTGTCACTTTATAAATGCAGTTTCTATACTATGAAGTGATCTGAATCCAGATCAAAACATTTCCATGGTGTTATTGTCAGTTATATATGATAACAATTGATTTTAGACAATTTTCCCTAAAACCTTAGATAGAAAGGGCAGCTTGGATACAGGTCTGTAATTACACAAGACAGAGAGATCTAAATTAGGTTTGTAAGTGGTTGAACTACAGCATGCTTGAAACCAAATGGCTCAAAAGAAAACGTTTGCAGTCAGGAATAGTGTCATGACTGAGACCAAACTAAAATGACACCCAGGCACTGCACTGCTACAGCGAATTACATAGTACAAGAGAAACACTTCTGTATGTGTGTGCACTTTAAAATACATAAAACTGACCAAAAATGTATTTGAACACATAGATGGCATTCACTCAAAATGTATTATCCATTTTGAATGAATGCCATCTGCATGTACATACATACATTTTTGTACTATATTTTGAGACATTTCTAAACATGTTCTGAATGTGAAATTTGTAGTATGGAAATTTTTGCAGTATGGGGACCTCTATATGCAAAGGTTCAATGAACGTTAAACCGACACCAATCACGTTCCTCTGCCAATAACCCAGAAGACTATGAACCTATTAACTGACAAGCCAGGCACTGCTGTATAAGTGAGGTTTTAACCACCAGTGCAGAGTGCATGCGAGTTTCATCAAATTAAATACAAGACTTTTAAAGAACACTTTAATGACAGAATGAAATATAAAACTAATTTTGCAAATTAAGTGTGAAAACAAGAAAGCAAATGTAGACCTATCAGAAGGTTAGGTCAAACGTTCCGCGCCTGGTTTCTCAACGGACAAACAGGAAACCACAATATAGTAAAACTGAATTTAAGATTTAAAATGCTTTATTAAATATCACCCGTGACCTGTGATGGCACTAAGTTTAGATCATTTAAGATTTTTCAAGACATACAGTCATCCTGACAGTGTCAAGCGAGACAGAATAAAAAATGACTTCTGGTCAAAATATGTAGTAGAGCAGTAACTGTTGCTAGCCACAAAAATGGTAGTGGGCTTGAGGAGGAGCCCGGCCCCCACCCCACCCCTCACCCTGTGTGGCTCCCCTGTCAGCGCTCTGGAGTCATTCAGATTCCTGGGCACCACCATAACCCAGGACCTCAAGTGGGAGCAGAACATCAGCTCCATCACTAAGAAAGCCCAGCAGAGGATGTACTTCCTGCGGCGGCTGAAGAAGTTCAACCTGCCGCAGATAATGATGGTCCAGTTCTACACTGCCATCATTGAGTCCATCCTCATCCCGTCCGCGGGAGCGGGAATCACTTTTGGGCAATTGGAAAACTGCCTTTATGGGTTGTGTTGCCCCTTTAAAGCTATTTAAACTGGTAAAAAGGACTGGGTGAGCTATAATCTTTACAATATAATATGAATGAAATCAAGTCATTTTGAGGCATAAATAACCTTTCAGTGACATGCAGCAATCACATTTTGGCAAGTGGAAAACTGCCTTTTATGGGTTGTAGGCCTATTGCCGCTTTAAAGATATTTAAACTGGTAAAAATGACTGGATTGGTTATAATCTAGGGCACAGAGCAGGTAAATGATGTAGAGGCATAAGGATAATTGCAAAAGAGATCATTTCTTTATTTTATATATACATAACCCATCCGTAAACCATGTTAATTACAGTCTAGTTTCCAAATATAAACGAGGATATTAAACATACTAAACACATATAAACATCGGAAAGGACGGTAATCACTTTTTGTCGGCGATCACTTTTTGATTCTGATAAGGGATACATTTATGGATGCATTTCTAGTAAAAATATATAAATAAATAATAATTCAAAATTCCTTTCACTGTATATATTGAGACAAATGTAGCCACATTTATAGCGCTGCCGAAGACTCTAACACAAAACGTATGGGTCTAAAGGACAACTTGGAAGGATGTGTACCATCTTGAAAGAGTCGACATGGCTTTGGCACAACTCTTCCCACAGCCGGTGGAATTGATGAAGTGATTGAGTTCAATAGCTCCAGTAATACTAACTTTAAATGTATAATAGGGATGCCCTTTAAAGTATTAAACCACTTTTCATTCATAAAAAACTGCGTCGCAGTAGTTTGCAAAGAGCTTTTAAACTTGAATTAACGTTAGCTTTAACAAGAACTAACGTTAAGATAGCTTAACTGCCAGCTAGCCTCACTGCATGCAGCGTAAGTTATATGGCTTGATGCCGGGATGTTTTACCAATGTTACGACCCTATTAGCTATTGAGCAAGCAACATAATCAATGAAATATGGGATGACTTACCGTCAGAAGAAGCTTCTAGTTACTTTGGCACGGAATGTCCTCGTGTCAGCGAGTCTGAAACTTCCGCTCCATTCACCGGCAGGGATTCAAATTCACGGTGGGTTGGGCTGGTGTGGAGAACACTTCATGTTAATTGGAGAGACCTGCTGGAACCAAGCTGTCAGTATGGATTCATAAAAAGTTGTTTTAACTTTTAGATCAGAACCAGTTTAATTTTATTGCAGTACTACTAACTACTAGTAAGAAATGGCTCCAAATACCTAGTAAATCATAGTTGTTCTCCCTTTCACTGTAAAGCAAGCAGTTCCAGGATTTGTGTCTTGAAGGCATCATCAAGATCTCATGTTACTTGCATGCAGAAATATTTGAAAGGAAAAACACGAATTCTATTTCAAAAAGTCTTCAGCCTCACTCTTGTCTGACCCACAAAATTTGCTTGAATCCCAGTAATAATCTGTAAATCTGTAAATATTTTATTTTTGTATACAGTAGACTTGATAAAGTAACCAATTCATCTTGCAGTTCGTGAGCACTTTGTTTATAGTATAGACATATGCTGCCACCATGTGCTTCAGATTTGAATAGCAGGAAGGGTAAACAGGCAGGTGTAGTTTTCGAAGAAGAAGAAGAAGAAGAAGAAGATGAAAAAGAAGAATCATCATCATCATCATCATCATCATCATCATCATCATCATTTAAAAGAATCATTTAAACCTGTTCTTAGATCTCTGTACTGGCTCTCAGTCAATTCGAAGAATTGACTTCAAAATTATGTTGCTCGTATACTTGACTTGACTTAAATTGTGCAGAAGAAGAACACTCTTCAGAATCATTTATATGTTGTAACTTGTTATATATATATCACATTTACATTTTCAGACCAGCATAAAACAGTTTTTGGTTTCTCCCAAAAATTATATAGCCAGGCATTTACTGTGATTAAAAAAAAAAAGTTATGCAGTGAGAAAAAGGTGGGTCAACTAGTTAGTAATCATCATAATGAAAAAAACCCGACCAAATTATATAAATAAGTTATATTTAAAAATAAATAAAAAATATTATTTATATGTTTTACTTTAAAAAATACCCTACCTTCACATAACTTACATCGGTTTGATACTACTTAAAGTAATGTATACTATAATGTAATACTGTAATGTATACTGATGTCAACGTATTTATTAGTAAATTTATAGTATACATCTAAGGATGGCTAGAAAAAAGGGTTTCACTACGGCCTCCTAGCGGCCAATTCAAACTGGGCGGGGTTTAGTCCCCTCGCACCCTCCCCGCATGTTGAGGGTGCTGACGTAGGCAGTCAAGGGTAGCAACAGTTGCCTCGAGACCCCGTCGCGCCATAGTGACTGTAGCCGTGGAGACAGTTACTTACCAACGGGCGCAACACTCAGCAACAGCAGCAGCAGCAACTGGAAGTCAACGAGCGAGTGAGAGAGGGGCAAGAGAGCACAGCCAGGGCAGAACTTTTCTCAAGGCAAAGGTGACTATATCTTTACAGAATTGAGACATTGAATTGATCTTCATTTGGACCAAAATACAAAGGGACAAATGCATCGCTACCAGTCTTTTATCTTCCACAACACAACTTTCCCTTCTTTGTCGCATCCGCCCCAAGCTGTAATGGGCTTTCCACTCTTCATTTAACTAACGTTCACCTAACGTTGGCAACAACTACTTGCAACTAATGTCAAGCGTGGCAAAGTAGGGTCAGTCTTCGCAAAATGTAGGGTCTGCTATTTATTTGGCTACATTTTACTTTAATGTTATAAATAACGGTAATGTATTCCATCTCGAAATTGATTCAACGTCACTTGACACTTGTCGTTGCTATGCCGAATTGTGAACGCGCTTCCAGTTCCATCCCAGTTCGGTGGATAGCTTGCTAGTCAAGCTACAGGTTGCTAGCTAACACCAACTTAGGTAATTATAGTGATAAATGCAAGTTTAGTTAGAGATTAAAACGTTTGCTGTGGTGTCAATAATAGCTCTATGAAGTTCGTTACGACACGCCCAAACTTGAATTGATTGTTTCTCGCTCATTTTTATTCAGAGCAGGTGGCAGCCTAGCTAACGTTAGCTAACCTTAGTACAGGGGCTCAGACTGTGCGCTGGAACGGAGCCTGAACAGATCAATGGGATCACTTTCACTTCAGGAGACATTTGTTTGCTGCCCCTGGCCGTTTCATTCCTTTTAGTATCGACACCTTGTTACAAAGTTTGTCATAAAACGAACTTGAAAAATGTCAAACAGTTGCACACGGAGATTTATGAGCTTCAACTGGCGACGTTACCAAACCTGCTGCCCAACCAGAAGAGTTGTCAGCGAATATAGTCTTCATGGTTAGTATGACAGAGGCATGGTAAACGATCTAACTAACCTATGTATCATCTATTGCTGGTTGGGATGTAAGATCTTAACAGAACGATGTAGTTGGGAAAGTTGTGACTTTTAAATATTTTACGAACAGAATAATAGGATATGTTACAGCTAGGTGGTGCTATGATGGTTCTTTATTTACCTTGGTGGTCCTACTTTTGCTGTCTTAGGCGAGAGATGAGGGTGCTGAAAGTGCTGTTTTCTATGTGATATTGAAACTGGACAACAAATACGACTATCCACTTCATGGCACGCATAACCAATCATTGATAATGAGTCCTTGTCCTCTCTCTTATTTAATCATATGGGTCTCTGCTCCCTCCAATATCCTTACAATTGTTTTTTGGATTGAGACTACACCCGTTGAACAGACCCACTCTAAATTGTTTTTAAACCAATAGCCATGTTGTTCCCAGTAATAATGTCACATTGCTTAAGTGGTAGTTCTCATTTGGGTTGCTATGTTGTTTGATTTTTTCCCATACCAATCAAAGCCATGGAAATAATGAGAAAACTAGGAAAAGGAGACACCCCCACACGTTTTTAGATTGCTATTTTTATTTTACAGTATGGCTGGTTTGTAATCCTTTGCTTTCTTCCATTTGGGCTTCTGTTTCTTTTGTCTCTAGAGATAAATTTTAATCTAATGAACTCACTTTTCAGAGACAGCTGTCAGGCGCTCGGTCATTTGTGAGACTGCTGTTGACTGCTTGTTGTTGAAGCATCAGTCAGAATCTTTGCAGCATGAAAATTTACTCTAATTAACACCCTATCTGGTTTCTACTAATGGGATAAGCTAGGCATTGTCACAGATGTATATCTACAAAGTATTTATCTTCCAAGACAGATGGCTGAATGAGTCATGTTTAGAAGATGCACTATTCATACAACTCAATACCTGTTTATTTTTAGATGGAAAGGGTCATATTTTTGGTTTCTTTCATTGGTCTTTTGTAAAGCAGACCTGAGTAGACATTTATCAGAATTAATGGCCCTGGCTTGATTTCCCCCTGGTCTGCCAAATATAGTAAAATGGAAAGTTCTTGTATTTTCTCTCCCGACAAAGAGTAAAATCCAAACTTGATTTTACTGTCTCTTTTGTGTTTTGAGCAAAAATTTAATGCACATTTAACTGAACTCTTGGCTTGTTTTGAACAATGTGTCACAGAAAGAATCTTAGTGTTGATTGGTCACACACACTCTGCAACTACAAAGAAAATAAAGAAATCACTGCACTGAAACTCTGCCCCCCCCATTTTGAGTGTGACACTGTTATGTTTACATGGCAACTTGATATACAAATACACCCAAACTCATGGAAAGAAAGGAGATGGATTGGGCCAGGGGGCGAAATGTTATTCTTTTAAAAGTCAGTGTTTTTAATCAGGTTATTTTCATCTCCCTCTTTGTGGCAAGAGTGCATAGTTTTGGCTTGCAGAGGCAGGTCAGAAGGAAGAGGTGCTCAGAAAGGAGAAGGGAACAACATGGAAAGCAGCTGGCGATAGAGTTAAACCCATTTTATCACTACACTTTTATATAATGATCTCTTACTGATTTATAAAGTAACCCAAGTGAGTAGTGAGAATGTAGTCATTTAGTTTAAAATGGGAGGCTAAATCATTTTCTTCTTCAAAGAGCTCTCTTTCAGCTTACTTGTCACCTGCCTTCTTCCTCAGTTTTATAAATGCAGAACACGCATACAAACACACACTCACATAGCACAACCGCATTACACTCATGTATTGCAAAGTGCAGTGAACCACGCGTGCGATTGACACAGCCTACAGCCTGTGATCATGGTCATGCTTTAGTCCATTCCAGAGACGGACACCACATTTGCCTGTCATTCCCCGACAATTATACTTCACGTTGAGGTCTAGTTGCCTGTCCTCTAGCCTCTTTGTAAACAACACCTTCTCTGGAGTTGCTTATATGATTGTGCTTAGAAGTGTCCACAGTTACTCTATGCCATTTTGAGTGTTTAATAGCCCTGTGTAGTACAGTGCAGTTATCAAATGGACAGCTGCAGTGGTCTCTTGGGCAGTGGGTGACCCGATACAGCTTTTGGTCACGTGTGTGTGTTAGTGTGTGTTAGTGTGTGTGTGTGTGTGTGTGTATACATGCATGAGTGTGCTTTTCCATGTGTGTTTGTGTGTGTTTGCTCATGCTGTATTTAGCTCATCTTGATGAGGCCCACCACTGCCCTGAGGAGAGGTTTTCAATCCAAAAGCCAGCCACAAATATAGACATAGGCCTATTTGCTGCTGTCGCTTCTGTTGCTGCTTAGAGTTAATCATATTCATTTGAAATTGTATTTCACGCTTACTGTCCTAACTGAACTGGCTGGCTTCTGTACATTTCATCATCTAATATTAACACCATTTTGACGGGTTATCCCATATCTCCATTCAAAGGCATGTCAAGAAATCACAGGGCAAAGCAGAAGAACTGAGAGGAGAATGCCTTGTGGGGCTTGTTAAATGGAAATTAATAGTGGCATTTATACACATGAATGTATCAGTTTCATAATCTTTATAATTCATTTATTTATTGAGGGCTTTTTGTTTTAGGTGATGTGTTATATTACAGTTTAATGAGAATCTGATGAAAGGAAAATAGTTGTCCTCTTGATTTTGTTTAGTCTTTTCATGTCAAGTTTTCCCAGGTAGAAAGGTTTTGGAAATCATTGTAGGCTTATGCTGCTAGGATAGGAGGAAACAACCATGTCATATACAACCCATGATTGCCTCTCACACACAGTGGCAACAGGTTGAAACTTGTGAAATGAAATGTTTTTCAGTCTATCTCCTCTCTCTTTCTGTGTGTGTCATCAGGGACATTCTTAACATTCCACCTGGTTTGTATCGTAGCTACACAACTGCTAATTAAATTTCCTGCCACATACAGCAGACAAGGCTGTGACATTTGCATTACAATGACTGCCCCCTCCTCTCCCTCTCTGAGCCTTTCAGGCAGGGATAGTAGCCCCCATGCTCTCCTCAATTTTTCCTTTCTTTTGTAGAGTTTCAGGCTAGTTTAGCGATGTTTCTTTATTTGGCTTAAAATTTGTCCAGTTTAAACTACAAAATAATGAGTGCAATTAAGACTAGGCCTTCACTAGAGTGAGATTTGGCCAGATTTGTTAATGACTAGCCCCAGGCAGTATTTTTGGTTTCTTTTTTTGATTTACCAGGTCTTCAGAGTTGCACTTCAGAAGCCCTTTAATGAGAAGATTTGATAGGGAACAATGGCAGAGGAAGCCAGTTTCACTGGTGGAAGGAGACATTTTTGCCTTGTTACAGTGGCCTTCAGAGCCCACCTCTGTCTTTTGACAAAAACCTTCACCTGTTTGCTTTGGGAGAGATCAAGCACTAATCTCTCAGTGTTGGGGAGTTTTTAAAACCAACATTGTATGCTAATTATTTCTATGCAAGAATCAACAACATTAGAGTTGTCTAATTGGAGATCGTCCTAGCTTGGTGCTGTCTGTCAGACTTGGCCATGTTCCAGGTTACCTACATCGCAGCCAAAAAAATTCCATTGACAAGGCAGCTGGATATCAAACAAATGAGGGTTCCCACCCATCATGGAAAAAAAATTCTGTCATCAAAAACAAATGGAAAATAATAAAATGAATACATCTTTCAAAATGCATAGGTTAACTATATTGCGTCAACTTCATACTGTATGCTCTATGAAGTGGTGCTGTCTTAATGCAAATTGCAATGAGGGGGCACTTGTCAGATCCTTAAGTAATTTGATGGCTAATGTTCTGGAAATTACTTAAATAAATGTGATTTGCTAAATTAAAGGAGTGGGAATGCTGCAAGTCATCGTTTTTAACTGCACTGGATCTGGCTGCTGGTTGGAATGAACATTATTTAGAACACAACCCTGGCCTCAGCAACGTCATGGCTCCGAAATGGATTAGTACAGCATCCATACATGGACTCTCACACCAACTAAGTCCACTCCCTTTGTGGCTGGCTACAACAGCTGTTAAACCGCTAGAATGGGATTTGGCCACAATTTAGTCATCAACAGATAGCGTCTCCAGAATATTGCATTGCAACGATAAGACACATTCATCTGAGGTTGATTGATTGAGTTAAGTGTGGCACAGTATTCATTGCATGAAAAAAACAACTCTGTCTGTGTTGAATCTTAAAGCATTAACTGGTGACTCATTGGTTTGTTTCAAGTAGTGCTTGTGAAAGCATATGATGAGTTGCAGTGTCATATCTGTGTGGAGTGAACACTTGCCCAAAAAATAGAAAGTCCTTAGGTTGGTTGCACACCTGTTCATAGGGTAACTGAAAACAGACTAATCGAGTGAGCTTTGCGAGGTGTTGAGCATTGTTAAGTATTCCCTCAATATAGGAAAGAAGGATGTGATCCCTCTACGATCATCCTTTTCAGTCGTTTGAAAGTGCTGTTTTCTATGTGATATTGAAACTGGACAACAAATACGACTATCCACTTCATGGCACGCATAACCAATCATTGATAATGAGTCCTTGTCCTCTCTCTTATTTAATCATATGGGACAGTTGTTTTCCTTGTATTGTCAAAGGGAAAATTGCCCGCTTTATGTAGTTTAGAAAACTGAAGATTTTTGAAAGAGACAACACAATGTGGAGAATATGTTGGGTGATGCAATAGCTTTAAGGAGGGTTGTCCATATTATGTTCTTTGTATCTAGTTGTAAATATAATGTTTAAGTTGAGATTTTAGCTGTCCTGCCCATATTTTGTGGATATGGATCTGGAAGCCATGTAGTGAGTCCAAGAATCCCAAAAGTAATTGCAAGTGATGTAATCTCTCAGGTGGGATGATTTTCCAAAACATTAATTATGTTGTAGCAAAAGGAAAAAAAAACAGCTTTCATGCGAGGAGCCAAATGGAAACTGTTCTATGGCATTTCACCAATAGGTTCTCCACTAGTAACCAGGTGGCGTGACAACAAACAGTGAAGTTCCCTCCTCTGTGTCATCAGCATGCCAGCCTTGAGA
>CABFOQ010024542.1:11082-31309 GCA_900660455.1 Gephyroberyx darwinii
CACTTTGCAAGATGAGGAACTGCCATGGCATCGGCTGGCTCCGTATCTTTCTCTAAGGCATACATCTTCCTGGGTAAATGCCTGGCTAGGTTGAAAAGCAGTCTGAATAGAACTGAGCAGAAACACTTGAAGTACTTAACTCCAGCGTTTCAATAGAAGCACAGTTTTCAGAGCTGAACACTAGCTTTTGCGCAGCATTGAGAGCAGACGGTCTTGTTATATTCATGTTCTCTAAAAGGGAATCAATACAGGAGAAAATAACTCTGAGAGATCTTGAGGTCGAGGCTTTAAAAAATGAGCGAAAATTCAACATTAAAAGGAGGAAATAATGCCGTGTAAGAGTAACAGGCCTATTGCTTCCAGCATGGACAGTGATATCGAGAGTCATGTCATGATGACTGACTTTATTGACCGATCACTCAGATGAATTTAACTTCAAAAGTTGAAAAAGCCTACAAGGTTTCTCCAATTGTACATCTGCAGATGTTTTACAACCCAATAAATACACAGTTTGATATAACATAGATGTGGTGATGCTTATAGTTTTGGTCCACCCAATAGACTGAAGTCAAGTTCATTGTGTTACGTTGGCCATTGCCATCATTCAATGCTTTGTTGATGGGTTTGGCATGAAGGACCATCTTAGGAACTTAGGGCAAGGATAAGGCAAGTGTTTCCAACAATTGGGCCCTGTGGATCAGAGCATTGTCATTCTAGGAGACAAGAGCTTCCATCAGAAAAGAAATGGTTTATGGGCAGACAATAAATGTTAATAATGATCAACATACATGATTACCTCGTTCCAGGAAATTAATTCTATTCAAAAAGACCCAACAACCCTTAAACTGTGATTTGTTTTTGTCATATGTGTTTGTTCCAGCATGTGGTCCGTCCGACACCACTGTTCTGCTCACTCACACCTTCTGTATTCTCGCCACACTCCTGTCATGCCTCCTTTTCAGTATTTTTAGGCTTACACTTTTCAGTGTTCATGCAGTTGTGTGATAACATGCCTATTCTCGTTCTACATTTGGGAACCAAAGTGTTCATGCAGAATAGTGTTAAGACTTACACGTCTTTCAAAGTCACTAAACCTCTCTGAATCAACCCATTGCAAAACAAAGCGTTTGTGAAAAACAATGTGTCAGAGTTAAAATGTATCCAGTTTAAATGCAAAAATAGGTATTTATCTTTGGTGTAGTAGTCAAAGGACACATGTTTTGAGGTTTGACCTCTGTGTAGGGAGTTATACAACTGAGCATTGTGAGCCATGGAGTGTGTCATGGTACACCACTGGATTATGTTCTAGGTGTGTGTCTGTGGTTTTGTGTTCATCATGTGAGAGTGCGTCCCAGTGGACTATTACTTAGATGCGAGGGCCTATCACATTCCTCTCTCACACACAAGGAAAAGGAGACAGCAGAAGGAGGAAAATGAGAAAAGGTCTGCTATAGATAAGATTTCCCCATTCTACTCTTTCTCTCCTATTTCTCTTACTTTTCCTCTGTATCTCCAAGTTCTTCCATTCCTTACCCTGACTAGAATTTGAACATTGGGCCAACGAGGCTCTTCTTTTAAACTTGGTTCCTTATTGTAGTGGCAGCTACGTGACTTGTAAAACTTTGACTGGGAAAACTTTCACTGCTTTTGCCTCGTCTACATTTATTTTAAGCTTTGACTATTTTTGTATTTTGCCCTCCTGGTATCTCTGTTTTTTTCAACCACTCTGCTTATATGACTTATCACTGTACAAATAAACTAAAGGCACACTAAATTTGTTAATGACCTCTGGTAGTCCAAGCTGAGGGACAATTGAAAAATGTACAGCTGATTGACAAACTGCCCCTTGTTTGTCCCTGCTTGTGTCAGTACCCATAAATGTCCCGTCACTTTGACTGTGTCCACTCATTAAGGCTCCCTGGGCCCAGCTGGGGCCATGAGCTCGAGAGACCACCCATGTCTCTGTGTTGTGACTTTTCAGTCATAACGAGCGGTCGCGTCAAGTTGACATTCTCCTAATTGGTTATAGGGGTGGAGGTTGAAGAGCACCCCAGTGGGTACTCTGGAAGCACTCCTGGAGGGCTCAGATCACCAATGGTATCATTTACCTCCCTTCCTGGGCTCATGACCTTGCTCTACATTGCTGTTGGCCTTACCTATCCTAATTAGGCCCACAAAAAGGTCCTGATCATTTGTATGCATTTATTTATTTAACTAACTAGTGTGAAATGTACAACTTGAAGCTTAAAAGCCTTTTTAGTCAAGGTGCCTCTGCTGAGCCATAGTCTTTCTGATAGTATGGCGACATCTAGAGGTTGTTGCAGGGGATGTCAGACTGATTTTGGCTATTTGTTGGTTCAATTGAGTTGAGCTGAAGGTACCTTGTGTCTTCATAGATCAAATTAATTAATAATGACAGCATAAGGACATTAAACTTAGAGAACAGAGACGTGAAGAGTCCTGGAAGAGAGTTGCCAGAGTATGAAGTGATTATGGAGTCTTGATTTGCAGTTTTTTTTTTTTTAGTAATGTTTGGCCTCATGCAAGATGCCTCACTTAAGATTTGTTTAGGGTCACCTGCAGTGCAGCACCCTTGGAGCAGCAGAGGAGTGTTGGGGGGCACTGTAGATGTAATACCCGCCACTTTCAAGCCATCAGCTCAGGGATCAAACCAGGAATCTTTTTATTTAGTTAGGCCTACCTCAAGGCCAAACTGCTGCCCCATTGCCCCTGTGGCCCCTTTACCTTTGATGTGTGAATATTTTTGCTCATAGTCAGGTTAATACACTGCCCGTTCTATCCATACAGTCTGTCTGACTATAATTTCTGAAATTTCTCTGAATCTAGCCATGGTGCACAACAGGGCTGGGCGAGTGTCCCACTGTGCCCAGCTTATCAGGGCTATTCTGAGTGGGCTTTGAGATCTTTAGCGTTAGCCGCATTGGTCATATCAGTAGCCCCCAGACAGTGCTTTCATCTGAGCCCAGATCAAAGGGAAGTCGACCAGAACAGGATGCTATCTGCCCTTTACCTCCAAACTCCTGCTGCTTGCTTCCTGTGACATCGCTGTCTTTATTTGACCTCACCGATTGCACCGATTATACCTACTGTATATTGACAGATCATGTAAGAAATCTTAACACAGAAGAACAAGTGCATGGACACACACACACACACACACACACACACACACACACTCTACTGAAAACCATTTCTACGAGGGGTCAGTTTATGGGAGGTTGATATGTTGATATGCTGACATGGTGAGACTGAAATTGTAGACAGAGAGGTTACATCCTGAGTTGTGTGTGTTTCCCCAACCCTGTCCTGTCGTGCTTCTTGTCTAATGTTTCCATTTGCAATGTTCAGTGGATGCCTAAATATTCATGCATATTGTTTATCCCTAGACTTTCTTCCACTCACATTTTTCCCATTTACTCTCAATCTGGCCATTTCCAGGTATCCATTCCTAACACCAGTAGTGCCTGTATGCGCGGGGTGCTTGAATTCCTGTACTGTGGTCTGCTGACACCATGTCCCGGTCTGGAGCCCATGGAACTTATTGTACTGGCCAACCGTCTTTGTTTGCCACGCCTTGTCGCCCTCACAGGTAGAGACCATAGCTACACTAATGATGATGCTTTTACCCTGAACAAAACAGCCTTTTATCTTACATAAAAGCAGATTGCCATAATTGGCATTGATACACATCTCTGTGTGACAGATGGAGACGATGTAGGTCTGATTCTCCACTGACATTGTGAATGACTTTGTGTGTAGTGAGTTGCTTCTAATACAGACAAGGCGCATAGGGTTTTGTAATGCCTTGGTATTGATGCTGGGTCACATCACAGTGCTTGGTAGGTGTAAAAAGTAAGTACTAACATGGCTGTGTGCACTGTGTGTGATTTTCAGAACAGCATGCTGTGGATGATCTGCTTCAGTTGGCAATGAAAGGAATGGACATCGATGGACAGGTGTTGCCTTACCTGGAGCTGGCACAGGTATGTCACTGAAAATGAAATAACTGGTAATGATTCTATTTATTATTTATTTTAAAACAAAATAACCGTTTTAAGGCAGGATGAGACATTGAATGAGTATTTTAAACAGTGAGAGAATGAACTGGCAATTCCTTATTGAACCATTTTGAACATTGAACTTAATCTATTTGAGTTCATTCATCTCTATGTCTCTTCTTCTTTGACAGTTGTAATAAATGCTTGTTTCTCCTCTATTTTTTTCTCCATTTTGCAGTTCCACAATGCCAAGCAACTATCGGCTTGGTGTCTCCACCACATCTGCACTAATTATAATAGCATCTGCCGCAAGTTTCCCAAAGACATGAAGGCCATGTCTCCAGGTACAGGCTCTTCTCCCTTCTTCTGTGAGATTTGCCTCCATCTCTCTGACAGCTGCTGCCACTCTGTCACCTTTCCTCCTCTTTGGTGGTTCACTTGCTACTCACACCCTCATTGCTGTCATGTTTTGGTTGTTTCCCTATGTTGCTTTTTTTTAATCATATTATTAGAAGTCCTTCCTCCCTCACTGTTCAACACATTTCTTCTTTGATTGTTCTTCCTGTCTAAAAGATTAGGATGTCCCCGTCTACTCTTCTACGTACTATACCTACTTATGGCCAGCTGCATAACCTTTCACTGTGCTAAAACAACTTGGGTTAAGGTTATGGTAAAGGTTTGGTCATGGTTAGTTTAGAGAGCTTATTTTTTATTTTGCGTGAGTTGGGAATTGAACCCCGCTAGCTGGATTTGAGCTCAATGCTATTTCAGTGTCAAACTACTTCACTTATTACTTTTCATAACAATGAATTTGACATGGGATCAGGCTGGTGTACATCTGAAATGGTTCATATCTCTCGCTCTCTCTCTCTGCAGACAACCAGAGGCACTTTGAGAAACAGCGCTGGCCTCCTGTATGGTTCCTGAAGGAGGAGGACCGCTACCTGCGCTCTCAGAAGGAGAGGGAGCGTGAGGAGGAGATCCTGCGCAAGCAGCACACTAAACGGGGCTGGTGTTTTTGGAGACACCCATCCTCCTCGCCACATGTCTCCTAAATGTTCCTCCACCACTCTTCATTCCTACTCAGGGTCATCCCACCGGCCCTCTAACACATATAGAGGAGGATGGCTCTGAAACGTCTATCATTAGAGAATTCACTCTCAGTGCTACAATGCCTGAATGTCAGTGTGTTAGGAGGTATGAATGTGCCTCTTTATATCTCAAGTGAGTTGTATGTGTGTGTATGTGACTAAGTGAGTGTGTGTGGTTTTAATGAGTGAGTGATACTCCAGGTTGAGTACTTTGCTACTTCCCAGATGTCCTAATCTTTAAGGGCCTCTGGCATTGCAGTGCAGCCCCTTGTCCCCTCCACAAGAGCTCTATCCTTCCACCAGCACTCACAGTGTCCCAGCCTTTGAGTGATTGGACTGGGAGCAAGGGCTTTCTATCTCTCTCAGTCTCCATCCTTCACATTGACCTTAATGACTATTACACATTGACCACTGCGACTCCTCACGGGGAGGTTACCTCTGCCTTCACTTCTACACAGACTGTTAGCTTGCACATGCAGAGCCATGCCCAAAACCACCCCTCTAAAACCAGCGCTGGATCACCAGGAACTGACAAAAATTATTAGTATTTTATTTATTATTTTATGTTTCGTTCCATTTTTTTCCCTGCACCGTCTAGAAAACTCATCAGGGGAAATGACACACACTACTCCCAGGAAGTGTGGAGGACCTTGATGATTGCCACCACGGCAGCAGAGATGGGACTGTTAGGTTCGGGTGTGTAAGCCTCCGACTCTCTGACCACCATCTATGTCCGTCTGTAACCACTAAGGACAACTTATTACAATAAGTGAGTTAGGAAGGAGGTTTGAGCACAGCCATTGGCCTCCAATGTAGTCTTGATGGTGCAATCGTCCACCCCTGCACCCCCCTACCCTCTACCCCAGCCAGCAACACCACACACATAAAAGCACAAACACAAGCTTTCCCTAATGAGTTGGATTCACAGACCAAATTCCACTTGAGAGACAAAGTGACCACTCTATAGCAATGATGGGAGTAAAGAGGGCTATCCTTACTTGATACCACGCCACGGAGGAATGATGGATGCAGTATTGAGCAGATGTATTCCTAACGTCCATGACCACTAGGTTGGGTCAAAGCGCCTCAGCCAGCCTGCCTTTACACCCCTATACCACTAGGGGCAGCACTGCTCAGGGCCCGGCACTAACCCTCAACACCAGGAGCTAACAGGAGTTTTCATGCCTGTGATTTCTACGCTCTAGTTTCACTAGAACATTACTGATCCTTGCAGAGTGTTAAAAGAAAGCAAAGCACATGCACAGTATTAATAGTTCATTTCAAATTTGTACCTGCCTATTGATTTTACCTGATACTGCAAACCAAAGCTGTGATTCTTTTTTTTTTAACCTCCATTTCCTCACTTTCTTTCTTTCTTTCTGCTTCCCTGTTCCCTTGAATGGCGGGAGGAGATGGAGGAGAGAAGAGAAAGTGGCTTGTAGGAGAAGGAGGCAATATGATATTTGTATCCCTCCTCGTGGTTGTGTTTTCAGTCTGTGTCAGGTGAAACGTGTCACTGCTGGACATTGCCTTCCATTCCTCTTGCTGGAATTGAAAACGGTGCTTAAGACACAATAACACAATAAGACATTGTCCATAGGAACACACACACACACACACACACACATACACACACACAGACATAATTTAATGTTCACAGTTTAAATGTCTGTCCAGCTGTTTAGTGTTTACCTGCGATGAGCATTGATAAATCCACATAGAAGCTGTTACATTCAAATGTAACACATGAGCATTTTTAAAACATCTTGTCAGGTTTTACTCTATAAATATATTTTTTATTTCATTACATTTTTCCGTAGTTGTTAGAATTAAACAAAAATTCATTTCAGAATGTGTAGAAATACTGATTTTACATTGTTATAACCATGGGATTTTTTTTGCTGCTGTTGTATTCAAACAATATTTGAGCTGTTTTGCTTCCTTGTAAACCAGGAAAATTATGTCACTTATTGAATTGAAATTCTGGTTGTTACTTTGTATGGCAAGGGGTTTGATATGTAACTGCATAAGATAGCATTTTTGATTTTCTTGTTAAGGGTGCTAATTTCTTTGGGCTTTAGGATTGAATGTGAAAACAAGACTTGATGGTGATGAGTTTCTATTAGCACATTCTATTTGTGGGTTTGTGCCCCTCAGCTTTACCCAGGTGACTGTAGGAGATAGATGGATTTTGTGAGACATGTGGTGCGTTCTGCCATTCTTCATGGGAGACGTGTTAAAGTCATCAACAGCTACCAAAATAGAAGTCAGATAGGATCTCGTGAGACCCAAGTGAGAATTGAGCTAATTCCTCTCTGAAAAGAGTGAGAGTGGAGTGAAAGCGGAAGAGTCTCAGTCAGCATTACATTCAACCTACATATTTGGAATTTGCTTCATGGATATATAAAACATCCCAATGCAGGGATTTGGGAATTTGAAAATGAGATTGAAGAGGAGGACCCATGGCCTCTTTTTAGTTCCCCATAGGAGGGATGGCCACTAGATTTGTCTTACTAATAGTTGGTGTGACCCATTAAGCCTCTTCTGGTCTGTGTGCCTTAAAGATGCACAAACTTACTGAGAACTAAAAAATAAGTTTTACATTTCAATGACAATAGATTACGTTATCAGGTAGGCTCGTCCAAACCTGCAGACCGGTTCTGCAAAGGTTGACATGATAGAAAGGTGGTGGTGATGATAATGATATAGCCGCTATACACAGTCTCCGTCATCGTCCTTCTGGAGGGGAATTCTGAGCCAATTCATTTCATGCCTCTTGAGAATCTGTTGGCCTGCTGCTTGTTTTTACACAGACAAATGGCCTTGAATTTAACTCTACGGAGTGTAGTAGGTGGGTCTTATTGTATGGCCTTTGATTAGTGTTTTCTAGAAGGGCAAATATTTGGATGTAAAAGTCCCATTTGGTTGGATTCCTATAGAATATCTTCACTAGCACTGACTTGGAGAAAACAAAAGCTTTTTATTGAGCACTGGCTGGCCTGTGTCGGGGTGGGGTGGTGTGTGGGGGGGTGCAACCACTTTTGGAATGTAGTTTAATTTGGAATGTGATTAATCTGCGTGGTGGCCTAACTTTGTCATTATAATGACACTTTGTTCTCTCTTCAGTGTTGGTATGCACTTTCTTCTTTTATTGTCTATTACTCTGCCTTTCTGTGGTTGCCATGGAATTGTTTCTTATGTAAGATTGTTTAAAAACCTGATGTTTGTAGCATGATAATTCCACTTTTTAGGTCTTTCAGATTTTCCCACAGGCTTGATCAATGCTGAGTTGAAGACAGAATAACCAGACTTGTCTAGCTTCATGTTTAATAGTTAGTTGGCATTGAATCCTACAGTAGCTACCATTATGCTATGTGGCTTTATGCACACTTCATTTTTACTTAGTTAGTCGTGTTATTCAGCACAGCTCAGTAACATAACTAAATATACAGATTTAAATGGGGCTACATTGGAAAGTGTTTCTATTTGAAAAACGAATTCAGGGGTTCCCTCACCACTGTACAGTGTTACAGATGTCCCTTTTATGATGTTTCTGCAGTTAATACAGTGAAGTTTAATCTTGTAAGATTACGAGGTGTTGGGCACAGGGCCTACAGACAGAGATCACAACCTTAATGCAAAATTTGAACTATAATACTTCACATTTTTAAGAATGTCCAAAGTGGCTGGAGGCCAAGTGGAATGTTTTGATTTGGCCTGAAATGCATGTATGCACAAAGGAATTGGGCGCAGCATGATGCATGTTTATGAGGGTAGATATAGGCTACTGTGTGTATATATAGAGAGAGATGGAGATGCAAGATTAAAATATTGTTAGCTTTCAACCCTCAACATTTGTCCCACACTCACCCCTATTGGCCAAAGTTGCTTCTAGTCACATGCTGATATGGAGTTGCGATTTAGGTTGGGTTTTTAAAAAAAAAAATTTTTTATTCCTTCTTAGCAGGCCTGACTGTCCCAAAGTTCACAGTGTGTTTTTTAGATGGGGTGTAATGACTGAGAGCACAACATGTTGTTAGTTTTTGGTGTCTCATTTCCTGTGCCTTTGATGAAATTTCACTCACTTCACTTTCAAGTGAAAATTCATGATGTAAGCCAAGAAACACGCATGCACACAGAGAAACGAAACTAGGCACCTTTCTTCATTGTATCTTAGTGCTTGTAGATTGTCCCTCAAAGCCAATATGGAGTGCATAGTGAAAACTTCCCCCAACCTAACTAACATGGAGCTTTACAAGTACAATATGTTACCCAAATTATTTTATATCTTACAAACTAAAGCTAGGCTACAGATACTAAAATGATGAAACGACCAGGAAAACCAGCAAAGCAACACTTTTAAAGTTTTACAATAAATGATGTATTTGGTGTTTTGCACTCTTTCAGATGTCTGCACTTTCTGTTATGTAGCTTAATACAATATTTGTGCTTAATGCTGCTTTATAACCATATTTTACCAGTTTTCTTGAGCAGACGAAAAGCAAATCTCTCCTGTAACTTTCCTCTCTCTCTCTCTCTCTAGCCAGATTCATGGCATATACCCCATTGCTTCTACAACTATTTAGCTACAATTTACTATGTTGCAATCATGCCTAAAGTCAGTGTATGTTAGGTTGGGGAACGGCAGTGGTGAACTATTATTTTGACTAAAGGCAGACATTAGGTGTGACAACAACATAAATTGTGCTTTATTGAAGCTACTTTTTATCCAAAGTGACTGACAGGACAGTCTTGTAAGTCGTTGATGTGAGTGATCCCAGCTGGAGTGAACCTCTTTCCGTATTATTGGTCAGCATACTGGATCTACTAAGCTCTTGTATTAATGGGACTGTATGCATAGAGAGTGCTGATTCTATAGAGAGACATGGTGTGATAATCCCTAGTCTATACTGTAATTTTAAGTGGGTCGTATATACTGTATAGTATTGTTATGCACTTTTGTTTCCATTGACTCATATGAGTTTTATTAACATTTACCACTCATCTTAATGTGTTTATTACAATAAAAGGCAAACGAAAGAGCACACACCACACTCACAAACTATTAAGGGCTTTTAAAAATATACAACAATCAGAATGTTTTGCTGCTGTTGCAAAAAAAAAGTTTTGGAAAAATTTTGTAATATTTTTTGAAGCACTGTGATTTGTACAAAATGAAAACAAACATGGAAAAAAAAGTTTTTGCCATTTCAGTATTTTGATGTTTCACCTGGCTTTTATTAAAACTCTGTTAATCTTTTGAACTTGTGTGTTGTCTCACGTGTTTGTCTTGTTCTCACTCTGCCCCTGATAAGGTTAATAGAGCCACAGATCACATTCTAGCCAACATATATATTAATGTACATAAATTGTTCATGTGTTGCTTACTTCTGAGCACTAGATGGAACCAGAGACAGTTAAGCCTCTGCAGGATTATGTCACATAATGGTATCTTTTAAAGTTAACCCAATAACTGTCATTACCTGATGTCACATTATTGAACAGGTTTATATCAGGATGAAGGCCTTGATTTAGGAATCATTTGGTCCCTGAGGTGATGAAGCCACTGAGGGACAGGAGACTGACAGATCCCATCACTCAATCATCACAGCAAACCCAGTGACAGCTGAAGTCCAACTGTAACCTTGTCTCTCTCATGTTTTATTGGCTGAGAATAAATACATTATACCCCATGGCACAGTAAAAGGAAACACTATGCTCTTACCAGCCTGAGATCTCTCTCTCTCTCTCTCTCTCTCTCTCTCTCTCTCTCTCTCTCCCCTGCAGTTTTGACTGTGTCTTGGCCCATACAGAGGAAGAGTTGCAGAATGTTGCAGAGAAAGTAATGTAAAACAAAACAAACGCACTTAAGGTTTTAATTATGGCCGTAATAAAATCATATTTCTTATGGTTTAATCTGTTGGTTTATAGATATTAAAGAATGTTTTTATTTAGTTCATGCAAACTTTTGAATGCTACTTCATTGTGTCCATGCATGATTGAAGGAAAGCTCTTTGAGTTATGCAAAATACATGGAAATCCTCTGGCTAGATGTGAACTCTACTCTAAAAGTGTAATGGGAAAAAGTGGAAAACAATCTTTTATTTCAAATGAAAAATGGAAATCATTTCATCATTTGCATCATGCATTTTCATGAAATCCCTAATTTGTTCATATTTTTCCAAATATGCGTTTACCAGTATAGCATTTGAGGATTTTGTTCCAAAATTATATATTGAAACTGCCATTGAAATAAATAAATAAACAAACAAACAAACCCAACATCTACTCTTTCAAATGATTCACAGCACAAAATTAAAACAAATTGTAGTTTAAAAGGATGATGTTAAAATTATAAAAACATTAAATGTTTTTATAATTTTATTGAAAGAATCCTCTGTACTGATACATTGCATTTTAGAAATGAGCCTCTCATTTTTAAATTTGAACCAAACATTTTGCATAAAGGATAAACACAGGATACATGCTATGTGTATACCATCCTCTGATCAGATCTATAATCATTAATAAGAGACAATCAATAGGGTTCTAATTTACCACAGACTTATGTTAATTCATAAGTTAACATTTCACATTATTATATGCCAGTATCAGCTACATAACCTTGAAAAACATGATACAGAATTCCACTCCCACTTACAAAAATGACATTGTTTCCAGGGTTTGACTCAAGGAAACAGGGAAAACCAAAACCGAAACCGCCGTAGACGCGTCTCTAAGGGGAATTTTCAATTGTGCAAGTAAAGATGTTACAGACACTCCTGGGGATAGAAATGTGAAAGGTATTTGAGGTGTGATAACATTCTTTTCCTTTTCCTTGTGGAAGACTTTTCCACTTGGCCCGTCATCCTCAGTTCCATCTTTATCTGTGCCAGAGGAACAGTTCACAGACTTCACTGATATAGTAGTACTGCGCTTTTATTTCATAGAAGCAAAAGTTGTTTTAGCTTGCAGTAATTGCTTGTTAGTCTTCCTGTGAGCAAAAATACTGGATTTCCTCTTTAAGTGTAATGCTTTGGATCAGGTTTAATTTTTTATATTACATTATGAAACACAACGATTTAAGACTATGAGATGAGTATTAGTTTTATGCAGGACTGTGATTCAGTAATTTTACTTAAATTCTACTAGTATATATGATATTATATATATATATATGTATATATATATTTATATGAAACTTTTCTTCACAGATAGATCGATAGATACATAACTAAAGATACAAAAATGATAACCTGTGGAATAAGCCAGTAAACAGCACATTTGGCATATTTTCTGTCATTTCTTCAGTCACTGACCAGCTCCAGCTGTTCCTAAAGAGACCGAACATACATCACTACCACTGGCAACTTTCTAAACATCCAGATTGTCTGTATGGCCAGGTCTGTGTGTTTCTCCCTGCATCATTTCAAGGCATCGGTTATTCACTAGATGCATATCTCACTTGTGTTTTCCCTAAAATTACATACATCTTTATAGATTAAAACATTGTATTTCATCATTCCTGACCATCAGAACAGTATTTAACTCTGGATACTGACAAACTTAACAAAGTCATTCATATGTCTTGTAGACTTCGGATGTGTTGAAAATGTTCAACTTTGTCGTGGGCTAAACAAATGCTAATATTTTTTCAACATATATATATATATATATATATATATATATTCCCCCCAATTATTTAGAATTGGATTACATGAGGTAGAATACTTTTCCTTTTTTTTTTTTTTTTACCAATAGGTTATCAAAATGTTTACTTTTGCTTCCATTCGGGCTCTCTCTGGTCCGTTAGGTGTTCACATGGTGCATGCAGACACTGTGGCTCCTTCTATTCTGACGATGCATGCCCCAACCTGGATGCAGGCAGCCTTCCTTGCTCATGTTACCCAGCTGGAGCACCCTCACACCCAGCCACAGTGGGGTGTTTATTGGTGTGACTCTGGACTCTGGGCAAATGATCTCCTTCACATCTCCATGATAGATAGACATGCTCCTTCTTGTTCGCTTTCGGAAGGGCAGAATACTAACATACAGCCTCTCTCTCAGGCTGATGGGCATGTTGGCAGCAGACCCAGGAGTAGTACCACTAGGCCTCCTATCCTTGCATCCCCTCAATGCGTGGATGAATGGCCCTTATTGGGATCCAAGATGGTGCAAGCACCCTTTGACCATGGAGGAACATGACATACTATATCTAACCATGGACATTCCCTTGGGTTTGATCTCCTCACATTGGCAGGTACTGACAACAGATGCCTCCCCTGCTGGATGGGGTAGACATCCAAGAAGCAAAGCATGGGCATCAGCATGACACATTGCTATGAACAAAATATTTAAAATTCTAGGCTGTCCACCTGGCATAAATGCAGTATGCACACCCACACACACACACACACACACACACACACACACACACACACACACACACACAGAGAGAGAGAGAGAGAGAGAGAAACAAAGGCAAGCCCCTCTTTAATTGAACTATATATATCTGGAACGTTACATGTGGGTACAATATACCCTAACATCTCTCGCTTACTGTTGACTACAGTCCAGAGTGTCGGGGGATGTTTCCTCTCCCTGTTTGTTTTTATATTAAATCAAATGTATTTTAATTATATACACTTCCTTTCTTTCTTCTCTACTCTCTGTACTTCTCTGGCTTCAATGTTTTGCTCAAGGGACACTTAGGTGCAGTGCTCATGACTAAAAGAAGTAGTATTCCTCTCTCCTCTCCATGTTTTGGCTGTTCACCTTCACGAGTGTTGTGTTAGCTCAACAGGACCTTACATCTGGTTTCATCAGCGTTGTTATAGCCTTTACATAACAAAAGATATACAAATAACATAGAAAACACAGAATACAACAACTGCTTTGACACAATGAAAACAAGGTCAAAACTAAAGTGTGAATTTCAAGACAAAATGTAGATGACAATAAGAAACTGGACATTCATTTTACATTAAATCAAATTCATGTGTGCATTTGTTCTCACAGAAAAGAAAAACAACAACTTTGCCTCCCTATGCCTCAGTGAGCTGAGGCGTCAGTGTGAAGGAGGTGAAGAAGGAGGGTTGATTGCCCACTCTACATGAAAACAAAGAGTATTGAAGTCCAATTGTACATATACAAGAGTTATGGACTCAGATATCATACTGGCATCATATTGTTGATTAAGAATTTTGCAAGATACAATAATTACTGTGTATCAATAAGCGAGTCTTTGCAGAAGAGGCTAACTGAGCTCAGTAGCATTGTGAAATTTAAATTCTAATGATGGATTTTGTCCACTAGGTGACACACTATACATGACACATTGTACAGAAAATGTGGCTTTCCAAATATCCTGCGCTGAAGTCAATATATTCAATTCCCAACAAATATAAAACAACAAGGAAAAAATGTATGCATTGAATACAATCCTGTCTCCCGCTCTCTTTTCTCTCTCTCACAAAATGCACACCAACAGGCAAACCTACATACATGTGCCATCTGGTGGACAAAATCAGCTATGTATTGAAAAATCTTTATTTGTACACATAATAGGTTACCATAGTCAGACTTCGGTCACATCTACAGCACTACATTTTATATTAATGGTAATAAATATTGATATCCATTATATACAAATGATGTTTTCAGATAAAAGCTTTAGACAAGGGTTTTCCAATGATATCAAATGATAGCCAAAGAATTACATGGACTTTTAAAAAAAAAAAGTAGTTTATGTGATCTCGCAGAAAATGTGTATCATCAGGAGTACACAGTCACCATGTAGACTACTATCATTTTTACTGTTGCAAGCAAAAAGGACAACTATCCCTCCATGGAAAGAGAAAAGAGGCTGAAGAGGAGAGAGAATGTAAACATCTCCAGTTGTAATCTCTCTTTTAAGATCAGGGAGGATCAGGAGGTATTGGAAAGTTGGCATCCAATGCAGTGTAAAAGTTCATCACTATGTAGCATGTATTGAAACTAAATAATTTGTTGCATTCATACGTCCTAAAAGATACACAAACAGTATTAGGAAGGCTTTTCTTTCTTTCTTTCTTTCTTGCCCACAATCATCAGAATAATTTGTGAATTTGATCACTGAGAATAAAGCTTGGCAAAGCACTGTCTATCGTTTCAACAAAAAAGCAGTGTCTGGTTACCAAATCACCTAGCAGTTATCCTCTTATATTCTTAAAATTCTTTTTGTGTTTCCTGGAACCTTTGGATGAAAGAGAGACTGAGTCAGCAGAAAGGATTGCCAAGTAGCTCCTTGCACACATGGATCATCAAGATCAATACTTGTGGCCCGTCATCAGAGTTGGGAGTTTTAATAGAGGAAGCCTGGTAAGGGATCACAGAACACCACAGAAACATGAGGGGGAGGGGTCACAGTGTTGCCATGGTGATATGGAGTGATGTGGCCAATGATGGGTAACATTAGAAGGGTGACGAGGGAAGGTAGTGGTTACGGGTGATGGAATATTTGTATCCACATGCCGTGTTGGTGTGTGTGTGGAGAGTGTGCATGTGGGTGTATAAATATGTGTGTGTGTTTGTGCGCACATGAGTGCGTGTCATAATACTCCCACCAGCTCAGAATCATCTCCAGTAAAACCAGTCAAGCTGCCTAGCAAGCAAACTCTTAACAACCAATGACGTACTTCAGTTTCTTTTTTCATTCTGTAGTAAATGGAGGGATTTACTAGTGTGTGTTTGTGGCAGCGACCACAGCGTCGTCCACAGTCGCCATTTGTCGTGTGTTCGTCGGCACCGGTTTGAGCACTGATTACAGACCCGAACGCTGCGTCAGCTGCTTTGTCAGTGGGCTGCGTTCAAGAGTTTGCCCTGCCACTGTGCCACAACCTTGGTGAACACAGTTTGAGGGCCACTGACACGCGCTGACATCACCACATGTGGCTCTCATTTCCCAGGTCTCCCCCGGGAGGAGATAAGAAGATCTGGGATTGAGAGCAAAAAGGAAAACACAACCTTGCAGTCAAGGATTGTACAGTGTGAGTGAGTTGGGGTTTCTTCAGGGAGCATGTCAACATATGATGGAAGTAGAAATAATCAACTCCGTAAATATTGCTGAGTATTAATGCAGAGATTTGGGCAGAGATTATGGTGAGAGAGTAGGCAAAGGCTTTAAATCTTATGTAGGGTCAATCTAGTAAGCAGGATGTTCAAACTGGGACACAGTGTTTATTGTTCTCAGTTTCAGAACATGAAGGTATGTCTTCCAAACAATGCAGGACATAGAGGAATATCACTGACATTTTCAAAGGAAGCATGCAATCACACACACACACACACACACACACACACGCACGCACGCACGCACGCACGCACGCACGCACATTCCATGCAAAAGTGGACCAACTAGTAATACAAAAGTACATAGGAAGTCCATTGGTTGAGGAGGGACAGCACATTCCTCAGTATATTTCACCCTCCTAAAAATGTGTGTCTCATCTACACGCTGTTAGTCCAGGCCTCCCCAAGGTCTGCTCCATAAACAAAATTGTCTGACCACACACACACACACACACCCACGCACACCCACGCACATGCACAAATGCAGACACACCTATAAATCAGGACCTCTCCATGCAAAGTTTACATACACTCTATTATCCTGACATCATGGTCTAATTTAAGGGTATTCTTTGTAGGAGAGCAGACATATAACTCCTTTTACTTACATTTGTACTCTCTTTTTGTTTTAGCATAACCCTGCCATTTGTTTATGCTTGTCATATTTCACTGGGGCAAGGCAACCTCGTGATGACGGGGAAGTCAAAAGCTCATGTTTTTGTTTGTATAGTTTGACAGGGAAAAAGACGAGAAGAGTCAGAGTGAGGGTATGGAGGGAGGAAGGAGCGGCAGTTTGTAAAAAAAAATTACTGTATGTGCTTGCAAGCGTGAGAATGTGAATTACATAGTACACATGCATGCACAGGGCGCACACACACAGAGACTCCCTCTCTCTCTCTCACACACACACACACACACTGAGGCTCAAGGGGAATATATCTCTGGCAGAGTTGCTGTGAAGGCGCATAGCTGAGCAGTGACCTCACCTGAGAGCCTAGTGAGTAGACACCCACATTCACACAGAGCGTAGATCCTTTCTCTCTCTCACTCAGACATGTACACACAAAGGGTCTGTGTTTGTGAGTGTGACGAAACAATCTTGCAGCGTACATATGCTTACACTCTCTTTCTCTGTCTGTCTATCTCTTCCCTTCCAGCCTGTCTTTCTGTCCCACCAGTGTCTCTTGTTCCCGCCTTCTCAACATATATCGCTGATGTTTGCTTTTCTCATCATGTCAGCGTGGCACCTGACCGATCACTGTGTATCTCAAGACTATGCCATTGTCTTATTGGTCTCACGCTAAGCCCGTGTGAGCACAGCTTTTAGATAAATGTGTTTACACCACTGGCTTATCAGCAGCGACTATGTTCCACTCAGTTGTATCATCACCATTAGCGAGCCTCTCAATACCTCAATATCTCCTTCCAGAGGAGCAATAACATGACTCCTCCACTGAGCTAAGCATTACTGCAACAGGAGGAGGAGAGGAGGTGAGACAGTGTAATCAGTTTGCTCAGATAAAAAGCAGTCAATTGGAACTCTAGGTTATATAATGAATTATATTATAACATTATATTATTATCCGTCCTGTCAGAAGAGGTTTTAGTGATAATTGACTTACTGAGGTCATTGCTGTTCACCTGTGTTAGCCACTGGGCCTGACAATTCTCTGTGCTGAGGAAAAAAAAGTGTAGTGTTCAGCAAGGTCTGACTTGTCTAAAATACAGCTCGGACGAACGGACACATTCCAGCAAAACAGTAAATTCACAAAACATCTAAGCACGATGATGTCCTGGGAAAGGTTGTTTTTACGACCAAATGATCTGGGGATACAGCATTCCAGACATAGCAACTCTCCACACACACATACAAGTGTATAACAGCACACACACAGACTGGATAGACACACAGACAGAGCATACACGTATGGACAAACTGACACACACACACACACACACACACACACACACACACAAACACATACTCGTATAGATGGGTGGATCCTGGCCTCCTGAAAAGTGTGGATGGGGGAGTAATGAAAAGCATATTGTTAACGAAGTGTAATGACCACTGGAGGACAAAGATCAAGCTGTGACCCCTGAACCCAAACACATCTCTGACCTTTTAACACCACCCATCAGGTCTGAGCACACATAAACCTGCCATGCAAGCCTGGATATGCCCCGGGAAAACAGGACAAGGAAGTGGCTAGTTTGCTGGTGGGAGTTTATGTTATTTATTCAGAGGACTGGAAAGCTTTTTTATGCCACACCCCGCACTATAAGAGTCACAATTACAGTGAAATCAACACAAAATAGAGCAATAAGGTCAAAGAATGATCAAACAGACGTGTCCATTCACTGATTCTACCCTCAGTAGAGACTACAAGAGGATGTTATGCTTGGTCCACTCAACACTCTGTCACCCACACTCTGTTTAGGCTATTTCCAGATGACAGGAAGCTGACCAGAAAGCCAGTGTCTGTGATAATTAGAGAAAGAGTTTCAGTAAATGAATAGAAAATCCCCAATGACATACACTTGCACACACATGCACACACACAGATGTACCCACACGCGTTCCACTTGCCTCTACACACACAATCATTCCCACATTTAG
This sequence comes from Gephyroberyx darwinii, assembly GCA_900660455.1. NCBI lineage: Eukaryota > Metazoa > Chordata > Actinopteri > Trachichthyiformes > Trachichthyidae > Gephyroberyx > Gephyroberyx darwinii. The sequence continues at coordinate 29,922 of CABFOQ010024542.1, forward strand.
ACCCCATCTCTAACAACAGCTGCCACCGCACCCCAGCAGAGGAAATGCCAAGGTCCTCTGAAGTCAAGCATAACAGCACTACAGTTCACATTCACAGTGAAGGGCTGAGAGGCTGGGAGGGCAGGAGAGGCCCTAATAGCAGGAAGTTGTAAGAATAATAGAGGCATGGGGATGTCATGTCCCCTGTCCCTCTGGCATGCAAGCTTTGGCCAAAAATGTGTGTGTGGGTGCTTATATGTATGTGTATGTTGGTGTTAATGCACGTTTCCAAACAAGTTATAGTGAGGGTTTACCCATTTTCGTTTTCTATGGGGAGAAATCCCATACCGAACTCTGCCCCTGTGATAAAGCGGCGGGTCATGCCTACAGTGATACACATCTTGTCATGCTTGCACTGGAGCCTGGACGCCTGACATTTTGGAAGTACTGTGTCAGATTTATTGCTCTTTTTTTCACTGCCTCTTAGAAAAATGGCAATAATCAATTTATATCACAGTGGCTGGCTCTTTCAATAAAAGTGTTAATTTGTTAAGCATCTTAACTTTGCAATAGGTGATAGCATTTGCAACATAGACCTATTAATTATTACCCCTACCCTGGCATCATTACAAAACAGTTGCAAACCTGACAATGAAAAATGCAGCAGAGAGGTTGATGAATGAATGAAATGAGGAAGCGAGGGGTAAGAGGATAGAAACTCTATGCCTTAAAAGGAAGTGGTTATTTTTACATGACTGTGTCAAGCCAATATTCACCAGAGAATTAGTCAGCCACTGTCCACTGTTCAGAGATCAAATCGTACTGCGGAAAACCATGGCCTGGCACATTAGACATTATTAAAACTGATCTGAGCTCTAATCTCGTGGGGTGAAATCCGGCCTGAGCCTGACACATCAGAAAATAAAAGGATGTGGCTTTTATCCTCTACATCTGTCCTGGATTATCTAAGAATGACTGCTAAGTAAATTACAGAGCTCAGGAACATTCCTATAATCCAAGATCATACACCCCCACACCACTGACCCATAGTGAAATACCAGTGTGTGCATGTGTATGTATGAGTTTGTGTGCATGAAGTGTGCATGTGTTTGTTTGTCTGAGAGAGAGAATCAGGGAGTTTAACAGTTTAATTAGATTCAAAACCTGTGTGTAGTGTGCATGAGTGTGTTTGTGTGTGTGGGTGTATGGTCAGTGTGTGTGTGGCACTGTTGGGCAGCCTTTGAGTCGACCCCCAGCCGTTCTTAAACACTGAACCAGCCTCCCCTGCTCTTTTTTATGTGCTGCCTGCTTCAGACTCAGTTCCCATGAAATTGGCCCTTCTTTGGCTTGTTCAAGGATGGCCCGCACTGTAAACGGCTCCTCTGGAGTCTGCCAAGGGCCGCCGGGGG
>CABFOQ010024545.1:0-16156 GCA_900660455.1 Gephyroberyx darwinii
CTGGAGCCTTTCTGGTCACAGTTCCAAACTGGACAGCTCTCTCTTTCTCTGCGGCGACTGCCATCGTCCTGTACAACGGCAGACGGTATATAGCTGCCACTCTGCTCCAGCACAGCATATGCTTGGGCTGAAGGTCAGAGATGTTCAGTCCAAAATGCCTGAAATAAATACCTCACATGTCCAACTGGCTGTTGCAACATGGGAGCACATCTGTACTGAGGGAATTTACCACTGTGTGTGTGTGTGTGTGTGTGTGTACGTTATATATTTGCTTATACAGCTAAACAGAAGTTCTTCATAATTTCCTCATTTTTCATCATTTCACTAGCATTGCATAATACAACAAAATCAACATGAATTCATTTAAGAATGAGGCAGGTTAATGTCTTCCACAGTAACACCATCAATGCTGTAAACCTATCATGGAAATAAATTACATTAGCCTACATTATTAGAATTAATTATAGGCAACAGTTATTAACAATATCAATACAAACAATTGTGTATCACAAACAGGAGAAATGTGGTACTGTAGAGGATATAACATATGATCAGACTGCTTTTTAGATGGTATTTTTTTTCATCCAATACTCATACAATAGGCCTATCTGACATACCTCAATTTATCATTTATATGGGCAATATTTAAAGCAGTGCTCCAAGCCAAGCCTTATTGTTGGTAAACATAATAATATGATTAGCCTTAGTCTGCATGGTGGGTGGGGATAGATATTCTCTGCTTTCTGCAAGTGAATTTCTCCATAAATCTGTCTAAGGGATTGCTGTGCTGTTTGTGTCTCAGTCACCAACTGCTAGGCTAGAACATGAAGAAAAAAAAACATTTCAAACTGTGCCATCACTGGATTGGGAAGACGTGGAGGGATGAGGCAGACATGAAAGTTGGCCTATTTCATGGTCAGGCTGCGGGACCGCCGAGGCCCTGAATGGCAATGCATCTACTTTAATGTGACAGACAAGTCCCTAGGCAAAACCGGCAGAGCCGTGGCAGGCAGGCGGGCCCAGGTACTTGATGAGTGTGACACCTTCACCGTCCCGCTGTAGAAATGTTGCCGCCGCACGCTCCGCTGCCTCGGTTCAGAATAACACCAAATAAATTCGCCTCTCATCCCGCCTGACGACGCGTCCCCAAGAACCTGTCCTCCCCAGCACTGTTGGGATCATGAATCTCCTTGTAGCCGCTCACAGGGCTTTGCTCCGATCACTAAGCACTTGCCTTTGGGACCCACCTGCCGAGGAAAAAAAATTGCGGCCGCGCGCGCCAGTGGGCGGCTGCGACAGAATTCCACGGCAGACACATTCTCTCATCCCGACGCCGTTTGCCCAATCAAGCGGAGACGGGCGAGTGTGTGTGGCAGGTTCAGAGCCAGCGCCTAAAGGCATCGCTCTGCCTACCCACATGCGCTCACGAATCAAGTCGCACATCTTTCTCCAACATCGCTTGCACGCACAGGTAGTCCTATATGAGCGCTTGACCTCACCGTGTACTATCTCTGTTGGCTACAAAGCGCAGTGTTTAGTGTAACATGGATTCTGTACCGGCCTATTATGAGCCACAGGGTGTTCTGGTGGAGTAAGCCTAGCGAGTGTGTATGTGTGTGCATGCATGTGAACATGAGCTGATCTATTGCAGTGTTGGGATGAGAGGGCCCACGAGTTCATTAGGCTGCAGCTCAGGAGAGCAGCCGCGGGGAGCTGTGCTGTAGCCAAGTGTTGCCAGGAGGCTGAGCTGCGAGTCCAGTGGGGAGGGAGGCTGTTGATGTCCATGGCATGTTTGTTAACAGCCTGATTCCATCAAGTGGTGTAAAAGCAGCGCAGCCAAGTGTGAGTGCTGACCCTTGGCCCCTGCCTATTTTTAACAGCACAGCACTTCAGTCAAAGGTAGACAGTTCAGTCGAGCACTCATGGAGTGTAGTAAATGATGCTAATATTCATGCATTTGTGCATTTGGGAGGAAAATAACAAGAAATGCAAAGCAAAAGAGCACAAGACTCCATCCATCTACAGTTACTCTTGCCTATACAGCCTTTATCTTGAGGGCAAAGATCTAAAACGCACTTTCGCTTTTCATCTACATACTCCCACAACCTTTGCAAATGCATCAGAGGAGTGGAGCATCACAAAATATTAAATACTCTTACAGGACAGAAAACAAGACAGTAACATGAAATTCAAGACATTTCATTGGACATTAAAGGAAAACTGAAAAATATTACAAAAAAAGTGATAAAAGACACTTTATGAGGGTCTAGTGAACAAATCCTTTCTCTCCCCTCCCCTAATCTTGTTGTGAGAATGAAAATCATCCTGAGGATCGTTGTGATTCATAGGAGGTAGGTATTGCACAGACACCACTCCATATTTCATCATTTGGTATGCTGCTAAAAAATGACTCTCAAAGCAGTCCAAAATAACGACAGGCAGAAGACAAGCTACATGTGGTGGGTTCCATTCTGAACAGGCGTCTTACACTTCACCGTAGGCATGAGGCTGCTAGGCCTACACATAAAATAGAGAATTAAACTGTTTCTTCATTGCAGGGTCTTTCACATTGACTTGGCCGTATGGACACTGGAAGAGAGAGGGAAATAATTAAACGGGGTAGAATGAGCTACATGTGACGACACAGACTTAGCTTTAGTCACAGGACAGTAGGACATTCACAGAACAGGACAGCACTGATCAGAACAACATAGCACAAAGCAGGACAGAGCAGGACAGGACCGAACAGGACAGGACAGGACAGGACAGGACAGGACAGGAGAGGAGAGGAGAGGACAGGACAGATTAGCACAGAGCAAAACCAAACAGCCAAGAACAGAAGAGGAGACAAGAGTGCACAGAAGAAAGCTAAGTGGAGCTAAGTGAGGAACACAACACAGAGAAACAGCAGAACTCACATGTCTGCATGCGCTGCCGCAGCACTTCCTCCTCTGAAGGTGGGCATGCTCTGTGAACACCTTGTAACCACTGAAGGGGTCCACATACATCTGCTTCTTCGCCTGAACATAATGTACATATTATTCAATTAGTATTGCACGCACAAACACTTATGCCGGAATTGTACGTACACACACACACACACACACACACACACACACACACACACACACACACACACACACACACAGAAACACACATGCACATACAAGCATAATATTGAGCACTAACATATACACATAGGAAACAGATTGTTTTGGGTCAAGAAGAAGAGGAAAATGGATGACCTCTATGCATAGAAACAGATAGCTCTGATGTTATTAATTCATTTCATGCAGTTCTTTTGTGTACAATTTGTTAGGTACCTGTTTGCAATGATTAATAAACTGCTATTTCCAAATGAGCTTGTTTTTATTCACTGTACAGTTGCAAGATGTTTTTGTTTTTGTTTTTGTTTTTTACAAAAATAAATAAAATAAAACATAACTACCCATAATTATCCATTTGTTGTGACCAACCATTCATCTTCCATAGAGACACACAAACACCTTCTGTAAGTGAAAAACACTGAACTCCTCTTGCATCCCTTTGGAAGTTAGAAAATGTCATCTCTCAGTCTGTTTCAAACTGAGAGCCCACTAGCTGGTGAGCTTTGACAGGCTACAAAGGGAAAAAGGCCCCAGGCTCTTTGGTGACACGGCCTGTCATTTCACATGGCATCGCAGGGCCACATAGTGAAGCTGGCATAGCTGGGCCCACTCTGTATTGTGCTTTTCCCACCCAGGCCCTACCACGCTCCTCAAGTCGCGGCCAACTTGCTTCACCTTCATCCAGAAGCACAATATTTACACCAGATAACCCTAGAGGCATTCACCGATGACACCCATTCACTACTGCCGTCACCACAGAGCTCACTGGGTCACTGGAAGGCAGCTAAGATTTGGTAAGATATGACAGATCAGGGAAAATTATCATCATATTACCTATATCACTTGGGTATACCACACTGGGTATGTTTGTTCATTCTGTACATATCAGCATCTCGCCCTTACTGTTTATTTAATATTCATCTACCACTATACATATGCACATACTCTGCACTTTACTGCTATTTGCACTTCTGGTTAGATGCCAAACTGCATTTCGTTGTCTCAGTACTTGTACTCTGTGCAATGACAATAAAGTTGAATCTAACCTAAATCTAATCTAATTTGTTAGAATTTGGTTTTGTGGGACTTTTTCCTTGTCCTCTGCGAGGGTCCGAGGTTGGAGGATATTGTGTGCTATCATTTATTGTTTTCAAAATGTGGGCATAGTGCAGCCCTTAGAGACTGTAACCGTGATTAAGGGCTATACAAATAAACTTGACTTGACTAGCCCAGGCCAGGTTCCCAAACCTTTTCACATCAGGGACCCACACACAGATGCTCATCAGGCCCATTTGACAGGATTTTGTCTGCTGAGAAGATTGTTGTTAAATGATTTAGAAAAGAATTACATAACTGTCCATGTAACAGTTGGGGAGATAACAGTGGAGAGAGTCTAATCAAAGTAGTCATTCTTAAACATTCTCCATTATGCTAACGTTTAGAGAATAAAATAGCAGTAATAGTATCATTTAAATAGATTTCATTTTGGTGAGGGCCCCCTAGGACCCTGTCCCCCAATTTGGAAACCACTGAGCTAGTTTCTTTCTTTCTCTGGATTCAGTCAGAATGATGCACTAATACCTATTTTCTTTATATCACTATAACAAATATACAAAGGCTTTAGGGGGCTCCAGGGGCTCCCCAGCATATGAGGAATAGATTCATTTTGCAATTACTTTAATTCACTAGATAATAAGAGAATGAGTCAGGAGTATTGTGTTCAGTAAGTTTCACTATGGTAATGCAACTTTGAACAAAATCATAACCAACAATAAAAATCAGATCAAAACTAAAAAATCTTGTGGGGATCCCGTGGTCTGATCCATCTCTATTTAGGGGCTCCCTTGACATGAGAAAATGTGGGAACCCCTGAACTAATTGATCAGGACGGACTGACAACACGTCCCCAGTTAAATGCAACATACACGCACTGCTTTTGTAGTCTTTGAGTGCATCTTACCTCACAAGCCTGTCTGTGGACTCGATGTATGACCAGTTGATCCTCTGTGAACCGTGTCCCATCGCGGTCCGTCTCACCGCCCACGCTGCTGCTCGTCACCACCGCGTTGAAGTCTGATTGCCTCTGATTGCCGGCACTGATCCGCAACATGCCTTCGCCCATCAATCGCTTAGGGTTGTCTTCTGAGAGGTGCACTATCGACATGGTTACAAGTCGTTTATAATAGCGCGCACGAAGAAGGATCAATCTGATGACAAACGCTTTACTCGGGTGACTTTGGTGAAACATCATGCGGCAGTAAAAAACTTTGACATTGCTAACTCGGATGCAACAGGGTGAACATATCCAGATATTAAGTGTACTATGGTATAGTATAAGCGCTAGTATCTGGCTATGACGGCTTATAATATCAAAGATCGTCTATTTCAGTCCCATGTTTATTTTTGACGTTTGTACTGGTGCTCCCTTCCTCCTCTGTTACATAGAAGTGTGTGCTACTTCCTCTGCCCCTCGTCACTTTCTTGACATGTGACCATCCCATAATACTGACCCGGTGATTCACACAGCGCCTCTGCTGTTTCAAAGCAGCTACTATAGATTCATTGTATGTGGATAGGATAAGGATAACTTCACCTTATGGAAGCATACAGAAAAAACAGAAAATGGAAAAGGAAAATTGTCAGATAAAATATAATAATAACAGCACTGGGTTATTACTAGTGTTATCATGCCACTGAAGCAGTGATGGAGTGGTAAATAAAAAAGTCACTCCCCTATGACCTCCATTCAGGGATCAGCATAATTTAAACAACCACCAATATAAAGAAAAATCTATACTTTCAGAGAATAATGAATTTCTGCATTTTTTCTCCTTAGAAGATACTATCCTTGTAAATCTTTGACACTACTTAGTATGATATATGTTATGAATTTATGCTATAAATATTAAGGGTAAACTCTATTCCACAAATAAAAAGGTGGGTAAACTGGTGCATCCGTCACTGTAAGTGCCTCTCCCTTTGCTCTCACCGATTTCAACATATTGTAGGCTACACCTTCCCATATCTGAAATAACACAGAGTATCGTGGTGACTTGGACTGAGCACTACAAGGTTGATGAGTGGACATTAATGAGTCCTTTCAAGGTTATCTGCCGCTGTAAGCCACCTCTGACGATGTGGCTAGTCCAGAAATGTGGCTAATGAAACCTGACAAGTGTCTTTTGACTGACATTGTGGAGTCAATTTACCCTCTGACAAAGTGCATATTAGTGATCAAAATATCAAAGCATGTTCACGGTTTAAAACATTTGTGGACACAAAATATAATGGATGTTTGTTTTTTGCTAAACAGCTTCATTTTGTTATAAAGTAGAAATAATTTTACCTTTCCACCTTGAACCGTTTTGATTTTTTAATCATGTGCCCTCATCTTAAATATTGTAAAAGCCACCAGATAAACAAGGTTGAAACATATTAGAAAATACATGTTGATGTTATGTTGGCTCAGTGTTTTTGCTCTATCAGCACTGTAATTTTTTTAAGGATGTGTAGAAATCCTCTATACATAGAGCCCCTATAGCTTACATTGCCTATAACGGCAACAGTTTATGATTGCAGCCAGGTTACTTGTTATTAGTTGTGAATCAAATCTTGCATTTACTCAAAATGTGAAAATGAGCAAATTAATGAATAACAATTGGAGGATGACAGAAACAAAACCTGGGTTAAATAGGAGCTGAGTGGGCTGCATTTTCACTTGAAAAAACATACAGAATAGATATATTTTTTTCTTGTAAGTGATATTTCCACTTCGGCAAGACAAATCATGTCCACCTCAGCTAGGCCAAATGTTTGAAACCATTTTAAAAGATATATTTTGCCAGGTCTGTGAAGGAAATTGTATCATTTTTCAGTGTTATGCTCTCTTAAGTTGATGTTATGGTGGGATTGTCTACTGTAGGTTCCCTACTGTAATGTGAGTCCTAACTGGTTCACAGCACCCAGGTTTTTTGTGTGCCCGTCCACGTGGGTATCATAGTGTTTTTTTGAATGGTAAGGCAGTGGGCCTGCTATTATCATTTCATACGGGTGCCTGAAACAGCATGCCCCAGTCTGCTGCCACTTAATTACCTTCCAGTCAGCCTGAAGAAAATTGGCTGTGATCCAGACAGAGTCTCTGGAGAGGAGAGAGACAGAAGCACATCTAAGCCATTGGTTTCAATTTACCATGGGACAAATATAAACATGGGACTCGATGCAAATCTTAAGTGGTCAGTGACTCAGCTTATTCATGAGCAATATGTTGCATGTAGACTTGTGTGACTGAATCAGTTTTGATAAACACTCCAGACTATATTGACTGTCTTCTCGGTTTGTGTAAATACAACATGATATTCAGATGTTTTCCATAATTTAAAAGTGTATGTAATTGAGTTTGGTGTTGCGACTGAAGCATTTGATGCATGCATGGACTATGCTATCTAACATGGTTAGCATAAAAACAACAGAATATCATAATCATTATAGTATAACTGATCATGCACGCTCTTTTTCAGCAGCATCCTGCTTCACACTCACACCTGGGAGCTGACCAGTATGACCAGAGTCTTCTACTGTTGACCACTGAGTACCTGCCTTGCTCAAGGGCACCTTGATTGTTGGGGGAGGAGAGAGCATTTCTCATGCACTCTCCCACTCACTAGCTGGTCCAGGGACTTGAGCCGGCAACGTTCTGGTCACAAGCCTGCTTCTCTAACCTCTATGACACAGGTTCCCAAAGTTTTTGATGCCAGTGACCCCCATTTGATAAGATTTTGTCCTGAGCCACCCCATCTGAGAAGATTTCAGTTTTAAGATATGACTTCACTGTGTATACTGTAGGTGGGGAGGTAACAATGGGGACAGTGAAACTTATGAAAAATAGTCATCCATGTACATTCTCTCATTGTGGTGACCTCTAGGGAGTAAAATACTTTAAATTAAACTATTCCTCATTTTGCTGCGGAGCCACTGGAACCTGCTCAAGGACCCCTGATGGTCCCTGGACTCTACTTTGTGAAACACCGCTCTAGACTACAGCTGCCACTATTATTTGCATGGAAAACATGAATCATGTAGGTTAGCTCTTGCATAAGAGTGGTCGTGATTCAGCTGAAGTGGAGGATGCTCAGCAAGGTGCTCATCTGACGTGCTGACGTCACTAAATCTTTGACAGCACTTCCTGGAGTGGTGTTTGTTGTGGGAAATAACCACCGTGGTACTGAACTCAAATTCAGGCCACCTCAGCGGCACACATACGGCACAAGGAAGACGTAAACTACTACACTATTCACCCTGCAAGCATGTCGTCGCAGCAGCTTTCGACCGGTATCAGATAAGATAGCACAAGTTACGGATAAGGCTAAGGAAGGACGAGGGGGAAATCTTGTGTCTCGGACAACCAGCAGAGCCGCCGACAGCCCGGAGCTGTCGCGATGTTGTAGCTAAACCATGGACAGCAGAATAAAGTAAGACCCGAGTTTATGTTTTCCTATCTCTCGCTTCCTAGTGTAAAAATGTCGAGCTAACGGCAAAAACGGTAAGAGGACGCAACGTTAACACGGAGGCGAATGTGAAATACGAAGGAATGCTTGTCGTAATGTGAGCCATCTCCAACAGTGGATTTAACAGCCAGGCCAGCTGGCTCGGCAGCATTTGGGTCAGCCTGCTGCACTGTCTGCTTGCTAGCTGACCACCAATTAGCAGCCCTGCTAGCCAAGCAGCCACCCCGAAATAGGTTACATGTGGCCAGCCTGTGTTGCCCTGTGGCCAGGGTTTGTCCACATTAACAATAAAAGAGAAGAAAAGCACATTTTTATCGTATTAGACCAAAGCACCATCACTCTGACATGCCGTTACTGGCGGTGACAGCTGTTGACAGTCGGCCTACTGTAAAAACAGGAAAGAGTGGCCACATAGGAATATATGTAATTACATTTAACAGTAATACAGGTGTGATTTGTGTAAATGCAGAATGCACAATTGTTGCAGATGATTCTGCTTATAAACAGGTGTCTCCCCTTTTCCCACAGTAAATGGTGTTTTTATTCATTTCAGGGAGAATCCAGAAAGAACACTTGATCTGGTTCTACAGGTGGCATGTCCAACATCTGAAAATGAGGGTAGGTGATATAATTACCACCACTAATAATAGTCACTGTAACCCCATGACCAGTGTTTGTCTCTTTGAGAGATTGGTGTAGAAGCCTAACAAGTTATGTAAAGTACTGAATGGCAATAATCAATAATCAATTAAATGATTGTCCCATACATGATCATCTTGATCTTGATTAAAAAAGTTTGCAAATTACATGTATCTCTTTGTATGCTACATATTTGGAAAAATGACTGCGTTGCGTAATTACAGTGTTAGTAATTGTGAGGCTATACAGCCAATGTGCAATGTTAGCAGCAGTGTTTAGTCTAGTACCAGATGCTCTTGCACTGTATTTTTCTGCATGTCTGAGTCCGGTCTAGGACAATAAGGGCAATCATTATGTCTATGGTGTCATTATGAGCCACTCAGGAACAACAAGGACAAGACAAGGTCAGCACAAAATTCAGACTGACACAAAGAAGGAAGTGATGTCATGGAGTTTAGTGTCTCTCAAACCTTCATTTCCCTATTTATTAGACCTTGTTACCCATCTAAACTATGCTATCATCTCTTCTATCACGCTTAGCCATTGCATGCATTTCTTCTCTAGCCATAACCCCTGAGAGACTGTTGTAGAAAGATCACACTTGGGTCAGCGAGCTGTGTTAGCTGTTCTGCTGTTTGCGATGGTCAAACATTCCAGCAGTGGACCAAAAAGTGGTCAGACTATCCCAGGAAATGACCCTGGCCACTGAAGAACAACACGAGTATTCTACCTTTATGAATATGGGAGTTAAAACAACCTATATTTCACATCAATATCGAATGTCACCCTTAAGTCAAATATCATGTAAAAACAGTTGTGCTGCATATTACACCGGTTCTCTTGTTTTCCCCGTTCAGTTTTGACGTTAAAGAGGTGTTCTGTGGACGGTTCACTTGTGCAGCTGCTGAGTTGACCAGAGTGGAGGGAAAGTTATCCTTGGATGCAGTTCTGATATTAGATTTTAAACCAAACTCATAAACCACCGGCCTATACTGTAATAACTGACTTCCTCCATGTATGATCCAGGGTCAGACTCATATCCGGACTGCTGCTCTCTGGGGCACAACTACATAGCAATGTTGGCACACCCTTCAGGTCAGATGGAACAAACCCATTCTGTTCATTCATTGGACAGAAGTGCGCTGCGGTTCTGTGCTGAATCCTCATTGGACAATAGAACTTCCCTGTCCAGGAAGTAGTTATGATGGGTGAAATCTTATAGGAGATCTAGATGTATATTATCTGCCAACTGGGGCTCATGATTTTGATAGATGTTTTTTTTTTTTTAAAGGAGTAGTTTCAGATAACAGAATGAGGAATGAACCACTTCTCCCTCAATCGGATCAATTTCCTGTTCTTTAAATTGGCTTTGGCTGAAGTCTGGATGAAATGAAATGATATGCTTCTTGAACGCTACAACTTATCCTCAAACTGTGCTGCATGGGCTTTTATCATTATACTAAGAGGGAATTGATGGATTGTGTGCAAATATTAAACATGCAGGCCTATAGATACCTTAAGACCTAAAATGTGACCTTTCTCATGTGTGCTGTTTGCATTTGTCTCAGTTCTGCCGTGTTATGTTTTGTACACTTTTACTATGAGTTGTATGGCTTAGTGCTGTGAGTCATAACAGACAGGCTTTTGCCCTGCCTTGAAGCCTCCTCAATCATTCACCGCAGACTAGACCTGTTTCTCCTTTGGCCGGACATTAAAGGATTATTCCACCTTCAGATACTCTTACATTGTTATCTATCATCAATCTGTGATGTTCACCTAGGAGGAGTTATTTTGTTGTGAAGTGTTATAATTTATCGTTGAGTTGTACCTACCTTCCCTCAACCTGCCTCCTCTACTTCTACTTCAGTTAGTGATTTTCTGCATTTCCCAGAATGCCTCTCGACAACCCCCAGAGAACGTGCCTGGAGTTGTTGTAGTCAGCTGTTGGTTTTGCTTGTAGAAGGAGAGAGCATTAACGATATTGATCGTAATAGCGATAATAAGAGCAAGAGAGTGAGAGTTTCCAGTTGAGATGATGTGAGAGTCACGCCCCTAACTCAAAATGCAACATGTCTTGTGGCTGAATTGCATTCTGGTCTATTGAGGCTACTGGCAGTAAATGGTGTCTCTTCCTCATCTACGATGGATTTATCCCTGTGTGATTGTTGAACATTGGTGCAAAATGGTCAGTCTAGAAAGGATCACTTGCTCTTTGATTCTGAAGGACTGATACCAAAATCTGCTGTTAATGTTTTAGATAGAGTTTTTTCTCCCATTAAACTACTTGGTAGCTGCACTGGAAATATCTTGACGTGGTGTCACATCGTCTTCATTTTGGCCAGGTATCCATGGGAATAAGAGAAATACACCACCAAACAACAAAATGCAAGGTACATCGCCATCCATCTATCCACTGTTTATTAACAGTGTCAAAGTGTTTCCTTTAAAACCTCTATCAAAAAGCACCACCCCATATTCACACATTGCCTTCCCACTGTTTCACACAGGCAAACAATAGTGCAACCATGAGTGATTATAATTAAATTGCCATAGCAACATGGTGTGGCGCATTTAAGTGTTTGGAGAAGTGGTTGAAGGTTTCAGTTTGCACATATTTCCTATATCACTTTACAATTTAGGGAATAGGATTTTTTTGATGTAATTCAGATTATGACTGTTGACTTTGGTTTCTTTCTCAGTTGTTGTGCACTTCCTCTACCGTGCATAGCAATAGCTTGCAGTAGCCTGTGTTGAAAAGCGAAAGGGTATCCTCTTTGACTGGAAAGCTATATCTGTGCACTTGAGGTTTTGCTGATGCCGCAGCAATGTTTTGCCAATTCTCGCCACATCCTGGTCATGCAGGTATGAAACTACTTTCCTGCGTGACAGCCAGACACATGTGTAGAGGAGTTTCCTACTACTTGTAGTAGGCACGAACACTTTGAATTTGAAAAAAGTGCACTGTAAAGTCAGACTAAAATGGCATAGTCATTTTAAAGATCAAATCAGTCATTATGCCTCTCCCTCTTCTTCCTGTGTTAACAGGGTTTTACACATTTTCTAGTCAGCTCTATAAGCCAACAAGACACCCTTATGTTTCCACACAGACCTGCAGTAGGCCTGCTTTTTATATGAAGTTGCTTCAGGCTGGGTTGACCTTTCAAGACCAATGATGTTAGCGTGGAATGTCCCTTCATTAAAAAATTGTAAAGATGATGTTAACTTTTGGCATAGAAACTATTCTATACTTAAGTCTGCATCTTAACATCTTATTATGTGACAGACTCAGAGCCTCTTTTATTGGGCTCACACTTGAGTGTTGAATGATAAGGCAAACAATGAACCTGTTTTGTAATTATTAAGCTATGTTAGATTAAACATAGCCTACAGGGAGCAATTGCCATGCACATCAGTACATTTTGACAACTAGCTTTTCCAGTAACAAATCTGACAACCTGGACCAGTAATGAAATTGATCACTCTTAGCCCAAACAATGTGGCTATCTATGCTTTACAGGTCTGACTCACATACTATCAAGTAGACCACTACTAACAGGGTCTCATAAGAAGCCTGAGCATTTCTGATGTTCAGCCAACAGGGGCATTCAGCCAGTCTGTATGACCATTCAGCCATAGGCATTGTTGCTGTAACTGCATGACCTTTTAGACCTAAGTTCAAGTCTGACGTACAGGCATCCAGATCAAGTTAATAGCTTGTGTCTTTCTCTAGTCAAGGGGGATACTATTTTAGTTTGTAAGTGTGGAGTTAGAGCCATGTAATCCTTAACTTTGGCATCGTTTTCAGTTTGTTCCTGTTGGACAAAGTCCTGCTTACTACTCCCTTGGGTAGGTTTGATTTTTCTGTCTTGGCTAACATTGGTGGTAACATAACATCAATGCTGCAGGTAGGAACATAACGTTTACAGTCCATCACCCTGCAGACTTGTTTATAATATGTAGTTACATTGTAATGAAGCATTTTGGTAGCCTGTTGCAGTTGTGGTCCCCAGTGGATCACTGAATAAAAAAAACATTTCATGAGAGCAACAAAAAGAAAAAGTGTCATTGAAAAAAATGATAAAAATCATGGCGGTGTCCATATCTGGATTTGGTCCTACACTTCTAACCATGGATGTGTGGATAGATGACAGACGTGGGCCCTTTTTCCCCATGCGGGTCCATGGAGACCTGGCCTCTCTGTTCAGCCCTAGCTCAGCTCAGCTTAGCTCAGTTGGCTCAGTGCTCTGTGGATGCTCAGGCTGTGAGCAAGTGTTGCTGGAGAGCGTGACTGGCATGCTAGCTACTAGCGGCCCTGGCTACATAGAGCCATATTGATGTGCTTCCAAGATGCTGCCAAAGCTAGCAGATGACGCTAGCGCTGCCAAGGCAGTAGGTGGGGACAGATGCTACCTGTCCGCGCCCGCTCCCTTCAGCCAGATTGCTCCCAGTAACAAAGCAATAAAGTTAATAGATCAGCATATCAATTTTACAACAACATTCATGCTGCAATTAGGGAAACGATTTGCTGTTAAAAAAACCAAAAACTGTCAATGTATTCATCTGGCTTTGATCTTCTGCTTGTGCCAGTTTGTGCTGTGCCAGTTTAGGCCTATCAGTTGTATACCATTGAGCATATGTCATGTTTTTTGTGAGACTATTGACAATTTCATTGTCTGCTTCAATACCTCAAGACAGCTCTTCACTGGTATTAAAATGCACTGCAGAAGATTTGATTGGGAAAAATATCAATGCACTTGGATAAGTTTTAGCTCTTCGTGCAGATATAAGTAAAGGAACCAGAAAGCAGAAGTATAGAATACACACATTTTGCCTTTGATTCACATGGCCTTCTAACTTCACTTGGTACATACAATGCAGCAATTATGAAAAGTTACTTTTGTTCTGTATCTCAAGAACATTCTCGCTGAGACCCGGAGGTCTCACAATATCACCTCCTGCTAGCTAGTTAGTTATCAATCTGCTTCCCTCTCTGCTGTAGCCCCTCAAGCACCACTGTGATATTCCATTTTCACAGATTCAGCTGCGCTATTTTTTTTCTTTGGCTTTCACCGCCTCCCCACCTCCACCCTTCGTATTCTCAGAGCAAAACGGCTGTGTAGTAGAACTTTTAGAAAAGGTTGAACGCTGACATTCTGCAAAATGTCAAAATTGCTCCTTGACCCAAGCATGCCAGTTCTGCAATCTGATTGGCTTCCGGCTGTGTAGGGAGTTCACGGTGGGCTCACACTCATGCGGGAGGCCATTGGAGGACCAACAGATGCCATGGCAGCAAGGAGGGTGTTGATTGGTCATTAAAGAGGCCACACAGCTCTACTCACACTCCTGGGAGAACCCCTGGGTCCCACACTTTGGTTCTCTCACAACCTCTCCGCCTTTCTCTCTTGTCCTGCCCATTTAACTTTGCTAAATTGGCTCCCTTACAAAGAACAAAATATTATCTGATTCTCTGTCTGCTTTTATCTGTTCCTGCTGAACCGAATTGAGGAAGTCTCCTAACTTCCCTGCTGATATCTAATGACCACAATGTGAGTGAACTTTGAGAAATCCCCTCCCACTCCATTCCCTCTGTGAGTGTCTATAGGATCATGTTTGACGAACAGTCCAACTTTCAGCAGTAAACTTCCCTTTGTCTGCATTCAGGGTAGAGATCAGTGGCTGTCTTATCCAGACAGTTTTGGCTTTTCTTTTGTGCACTGTTGCCTTTTACTTTTGTGAGTGCTCTTAATAACATGACTTACTTTAACATTTGCCATTTGGTTGGCACTTTGTAAATGTCCTGAATTAGTTAGTAGTGCACAATTGTTTGTTTCAAAATGCCTGACTCAAATGGGGAACAAAACCATACTTAAAGAGGAGTTCAAGTGAAACCCCACCCTCTTAACAGAATTTGCTGGGGTTTTTTAAATAAAAAATATTTGTGGACATGAACAGCTGAAGCTAGAAAATCCAAGTCTATGATCAATGTCATTACACTGTCATTCAGAGACAAAACTTGTCACATGTCCACAAACTAAGACTGGACTGTTTTTATAATTTTCAATTTTTTATAAATAATATGAATTTTGTTTTAGGGTGGATTGTCTCTGTTATGCCATGCTCTCCCTGTGCACTACCCATTGGGCTATGCAGCAAGTAAGACTCATTTGTATTTTGATTTCAGTTATCCAGATGACAAATTTGGCCAGCCAATGTTACCGCTGTTCCCGGCGTGCTCCAGCCTCATTCTTTTGTTAGCGTCTGGAGTCATTTGTAGTTTCCTACCCTCAAGTCAGTCATCCATTCAGAAGCTGTGTAGTGGCCTGCTGCTTGTTGGGTCCAGTTCCAGCTCTTCTTTTATTGAAAAGAGAGTGGAACAACTGCTATACACAGATTTCAGGCCTGTTTCGTTTCAGATAATATAGTGAAGATTTAGCATAGTATGAGCTGGATTTGAACCAGTGTAGGCATAACACATATGGATAGTTTCCCTGGTGAGAGCATCAATCAGTTTTTAATCCAGGAAATTATATTTTTGCCGGCACTATATTGGCGGTAAATCAACTATTCTCCACAAATATTATGAAGCAGTTTATATGTATTCCTCAACTTTTAATGCAGAGGACTTCAACACCTCCTTAAATAACAGGAAATACCAGGAGCCCTAATTTCCAACAATTACCATGCTCAACAGCCTAATCAAAACCAGCCCAATCTTGCACTTTAACCAAATATTTAAACTAAAATCTTTTGACTAATTGACTTACACCTGATAGGTCTAGTTTAGTTTTGTCTGGATACACAACTCACTGTCACTATTTTTGTCAGTCCAGGTTATAGAGGAAGCCATGCTGTAGCTGTCACCTCTGCCTTTTCATCTATATACCTTCCACTCACATCTCACATCTT
>CABFOQ010024546.1:0-16029 GCA_900660455.1 Gephyroberyx darwinii
GTGCAAATACACACGCACACACAAACACACACCATACACACACACACACACACACACACACACACACACACACACTGACCAGAGATTGCCACATTGCCTTGCACATTGTCTACAACTTTAACTGCGATTAGTTTTCTCAGTTCCTCCACTGTATGTCAAATGTTTTTCTGTCTCTCTGTATACTCTTGTGCACTCTTCTACCTTTCGTGTGGTTCTGCAGTTATCACCGTGAGTATCATTCCCTCTCTCATACATACAATGTCATGTATGTAGACACACACAGACACATCAAACCTTGATGCCTATAGATACCCCTCGGCTGCAACCGAAAGTTGAGAAAGAAATCTGATCTGTGCCAGTGAAATAGGAACAGCAGGGACAGGCACCATGTGTGTGTGTGTGTATATGTGTGTGTGTGTCCTTGCGTGCGTGTGTGTCTGCACACATATTTATGCATGCATATTGCATGCATGTGTAAGAGAGCAAGACCAGTGTGTATTGTGTTTTATGGGTTTGTTCTTGGATACATGTATGTGTACTGTGCAATTATTCTTCACTCAGGATCATTCCTCTTTTCTCTGCAGAATGAATATATGAAAGATAACTTCCTGATCAAGATTGAGACATGGCACAAACCCGACATGGGACACCTTGAAAATGTAATTAGTAACCACTGTGATGTGATGAGATAGTGTGTATGTGCATGCTTTGACTGTATGTGTACTGCCCCCATGCTTTGCAGAGTTATGCCTTTATCTGACTGTGCTCTATGCTTGGTTCTCTTTGAGGCTCATGGGCTTGATGCAGAAACCTGGAAGAAAGTGGATGTAGTCTACATTGATATCGCAGACAGGAGCCAAGTGGAGCCTAAGGTGAATTGTTTTGTTGTTGTCGATGTATATAGACTATTTCTGTGCCCAGTTCTCTTACCACTGTCGATATCTTTCTCCTGTCACCTTGTCCTTCTTGTTCATTCATCTTTTTTCTTCTCTCTCTCTGCAGGACTATAAGCCAGAGGAGGATCCCTCTAAGTACAAGTCAGTGAAGACAGGCCGAGGCCCTCTAGGACCAGACTGGAAGGTACAGTAATTCACTACTCATACTGAGACTTGTTGCTTAGCAACTATTATGTTTAGCTACTGTTCAAAAACTATGTTGCTGGGCCAAAGTGAAGCATTTTATTATTATTGTTGTATAAAGAATGAAATATTTAGTGAACATATTGAGCATTTTTCTACTACTATTTTGTAAGTGCCTATAGTGCATCTTACAGTGAAAATCTGTGTAAAGCACGATGGCTTACTGCCTGATTCTGTCCCTCTGTAAAATGTTGCTTTACATTTATACTCTTTTATATCCATTTTTTTGCTGATGTTATGAATGCCATGTGTGCACTTGCAGAAGGAGCTTCCTAAGAAGACGGACTGCCCACACATGTGTGCCTACAAACTGGTCACCGTCAAATTCAAGTGGTGGGGCCTGCAAAACAAAGTGGAGAACTTCATTCAAAAGGTTTGTCCGCTGTTTGGAAACTGGTACATTCCTGATTTGCCACTTCATGATCACTATGGCAGACAGGTAATCACTGGTCCAGGTTAGTGAGAGGATGGGTTATAACATCAGTCTTGTAGAAAATGATGAGTAAACAATCCTCTTATCAGTATTTGACAGTATTTTACTGGCCTTTGTGTTAATGGCTGTTGTGCCATAGTGTCTCATATCCTGTACATGTAGTGCTGTCGGGTAATAGTGGAAAAGTACTGCTCACAGTCATGCAGTACATATGGCCTGTACTATTCTCTAGTGGACAAATGGGGCAATGCATTTCTCCATCTCTGATCATCACATAGTTTGTCTAAATTATTTGCACTTACATATTGAATCTAATTTAAAAGTGTTTTTCTGCAATGTTTTGCTTCCTTTCACCAAGTCATCGTCTGACCTCTTCATTTTCTCATGTTGTATTTTAGCAAGAGAAACGTTTGTTCACTAATTTCCACCGTCAGCTGTTCTGCTGGATCGACAAGTGGATTGAGTTGAACATGGAAGACATTCGTCGTATGGAGGAAGAGACGCGCAAGGAGTTAGATGAGGTAAGCAAAGACAACATCAGGTCCCTCAGAATCAAAGGGCAAGGGCAAGAAATCCATCCTATGTATGGATGTATTGAACATCACAGATTGCTGATGTATAACAGCATAAGAGTATCTCTTATAGATACTCAGATACCCTCAGATGCTCTTAGTAAAGTTGTATATCATTTATCTTGCAGATACAACTTTACTATGTATTATTTTGTTTTTGTGTGTGTCTTAGATGAGAGTTAAGGACCCAGTGAAAGGCATGGTGGCTCTAGAGGACTGAGGTTGTGTCGGACCGTGAATGCTGCTGCTCATCAGGTAAGAGAAAATTCAGCATTTTGTGTGATCCTGCATTGATAAGAGTTATATTTGACATGTTTTCCCCTCTGCCTCTCTCTCTCTCACTCTGTAGATCAGACCAGTATACCTAGACACCAGCGGATTCACATCCTCCTTATGTTCCAACTGACACAACATCTGACCAACCGGTCCAAACCCCCTCCTTGGTACAATCTGGATTTCAGGGACCTGGACCCAGTATACTCCCTGTTCAGCTGATCTATTCCTGCCCAGCCGCCCGCTCCTCCTCTTTTTCCCGTCCAATCCCGCCATTTTACCAACTGCTCTGAAGCCTCCAGTAGCAACATAATAGATCCTGTAAGATGTCAGTCAGTCCTCTCTCTCTCTCTCTCTCTCTCTCTCTCTCTCTCTCTCTCTCTCTCTCTCCAAACCATTCTAAACTACAGAGAATAGTGTAATTTATCTCTGCAATTTAGGATTTATTTCTATTTAAGATATCCCACAGGTGTATATATACAGTATATATTGGGGAGCTGAGTAATTGTATCGAGATATATATAAACAGGGTTTTTAAAATGATTTCGTCTGTAAGTTTGTCTGTGGATGTTTTTTTTTTCAGACCAAGCTGTACCTGCTCAGTGTTGCATTTTGATCTTGTGACCGTTCTGTTTGGGTTTTTTGTTTGTTTTTGATTTGTCATATAGTTACCAAGTATTACACCTCCCTCCCTCCATTCTTGCCATGCTTTGTGCAGCATTTTGTTTGGTTTGCACAAATCAAACTGCAACTGCACCAATAACATCTCTAAGGTTGGGATTGCATTGAGATTGTTAGTAATGACTGGTCTTGTCTCTGCTATACTCCTGACCTACCAGATAGGATATTTTCTCAGTATGTCCCTAACGTGTTAAGATGTTCCCTGCTGCTTTATGTGTGTGTGTGTGTGTGTGTGTGTGTGTGTGTGTGTGTGTGTGAGAGAGCGTGTGTGAGCGTGTGTGTAGTCTGTTGGTGGTGTAGGTTTCCAGGCATATCTACCATTTTTCTTTCACTAGATCATTTCTCCTGTCACCAAGTCAGCTCCTCCAATTGATCAGACCATTTGGTCAGGCTGCTTGAAAGTGCAGTAATTGAAGCTCATATCTTAATTCTAACACACACATATACACACACTGATAGTCTACAAGTTTAGAAGTAAAACTTATTACATCAAAATGCAAAATGTAGACAACAAGAACAGCCATAAATGAGTGTGAGACTGCCCTTTTTAGCCTGGCAGTCTGGAATCCTTTTAGCTCTCCAGCTAGTTATTGCTAGGGCCATAATTTTCACAGCGTCAGCCGACATGGGCAGAACACTCCTCCTTCTGGCTCTAGTTAGATAGATATTTCCTGAGAGGTTACAACGTAACTGATTTTTAACTGATCCTCATCAGTTCTTGCCCATTCCTTCACCTCCTATGGATAAACAGCTGCTTATCCAGCGATAGCAATAACTACCATGACACATTGGTCTCTTCTTTAATGTTGCAAGTCCATCCTACTCTATTCTTTGTTTCCAACCTAAGAACAGTTTTTGTAAAATAGAACCCAAGCTGAGGATCAACAAAGTTGCTGGAGATTAATTTCATAAACTACTGATTTTCTTGGGCCTTTGGTTGGACTGGGCAAGTTTTCTCCTGTTGGAGTTTGAAGTCTGTTTTTTTGTAATAGTGCGGTGTGTAGGTATATGCATGAGTGTACATGTGTGTGATGTAGCGTGTCTGTGAAGTTATGTGATGCTGCCTGGGTAAGGCTGGGAGGAAGTGATGGCTGCGGGCTCTGCGACGAGGCCCTATCCTACTCACACTTGTTGATGTCTCTTTGCCCTCCTTTGTCCTAAAATGCCATTATTATCTTCTGTCCCATCCTTTCCTTACTTCTCCTCCTTCACATCTCTTAACATTTTGAACACTTTAAAGAGCAAGCAACAGATCATTTTAAAGGGAACAATGCCATAATAGTAATTTAGGACACCCTTAGTTAATAATTCTGGATTGTACAAAGCAAACTAGAACTTTCATGGCTAAAAACCACCATCAAAACATCGCGATGATATAATTCTCCCATGTCTCTCAACTTTGCTGAAGTTCTCGTCAAAAGCCAAAGTGGCAAGTGGAGGAAGTCTAGCTAGCCACTGTATGGGACATTAAAAAAACAACAATACTTATAATAATAATAATATAATACATTTTCATGCATCTTTGTATGGAATCTGATCAAAATGTTTTATTAATGACAGTTCCAGTTAAGGGCTTCCCATAGACAACCAGTGTAGTATTGATTAATTAAACAATAAATATATAATGAAACCAACTGCATCAAATGCATCATATGAGGTGGACAATATGACAGGCCGATATCCAAACCAATCAATCTGTCTGAAATCGTGAGGTGCAAATGCAGATGCTGATTTCCAACAGCTATATTGAAGGTGAGCAATATTAATCCAGAGGAATCAATCTGGTTGTATTTCATATGTTGAATTTGCTTATTGCCTAGCATAACTAATCTACTAGTGTTAGTGAACTGGCCAACCAGGACCAGTTCTCTGCGTCTTCGCCTGCCGTCATGACATCACACACTGCTGATTAAAAATATTTTATTGACCATGTCACAAGGTAGCAATGGAGCAGATTTTATGTGGTCTATTTTAAGCCCAAGCACAGTAGCCAATACAGTATGTCCATGAACAACTGCCCTGGGAGTTACTGGCAATTACTCAAACATCAGAGTTGCTTTATTGGAACTTCCAACATGACCTTGAAAATCAACAGTGGTGATTTTTTTTTTCTTCTCATTTTATAACGTGCATTTCTTTTTAGCTTTTTTCATTTTGTTCATCTATGAAACCAAGTTTATAAACCATTATTGTGAGCCATTTTCTGTTTTAAGTAAAATGCTGGCCCTGGAAGCCCAACCACTCCATCCTTCTCCTCATACCTCCATCCCCCACCTCTCTCTTGATTTCCATCAAACACCTCACTCAGTGTCTGTGATGACATGGGCTATCAACTGAATCATGGGATTTGTGGATGTACTGTATGTATTGATATTGTAAATAGTATATAAATTAATGTAGATGAACACATAT
Source organism: Gephyroberyx darwinii (assembly GCA_900660455.1). Classification (NCBI taxonomy): domain Eukaryota; kingdom Metazoa; phylum Chordata; class Actinopteri; order Trachichthyiformes; family Trachichthyidae; genus Gephyroberyx; species Gephyroberyx darwinii. The sequence continues at coordinate 5,511 of CABFOQ010024546.1, forward strand.
ATAGATCAGGCTGTCCTGCCAAACCTACAGCACACCTTCTCGACGCTCAATGCTCTGATCCCACGGCTCAACCGTAGGCACCTGAGGAAATGTCGACTAGCATTACAGGACTAGTTATGTTGAAATGTAATCCTGGAAGAATCTTGAGAAATATTGTGAACTTTTACATCTCTATGGACAACACCAGATGATTATTTATCCATATGGTTGTGTGGCACTACTCTGATGTCATGTTCTGACTTGGCCACTCGGACAGAAAATAGTGAAGAGCTGAGTTGCTGTGTTTGTAGGTTTTAGATTTTAGATTTTATTTTTTTTGCCCAGTTGGAAAAAGAAATTAAAAGAAATGCAAAAGTCCCGTACCTCCCCACTATTTCCTCTCCTTCTCTCTTTCCTCCCTCACAGGGCCCACATCCCACTGGCAGGACAGTGTATAAATATATTTTTGTTCTGAATGTTGTTGTATCTCTGTCGTCAGTCTCTGAACTACACACTTCTCTCACTGAAAAGAAACATACTGTAATGGCAGCTTGGGTCAGTTCATTGATCCACGTAATTAGCTGATGGTGGTCGGCCCCAAGTTGAACCTCGGTTCGTGTTGGATTTTGTCCTCCTAGAGTTAGCGATGGGGATTGAGGTGCTACGGGAAACGATTCTACATTTGGGAGCAACTTCCGCCTGGTGCTTGAGGGTTGGGGTTTACAGTTAGAAGGAAGACAAAGACAATTAGGCAGATATGTTCGTTCAAATACACATACTGACAGTAGGTCCATTTTAAGAGCTTGACGATACCTTTACAAACTTGTGAAGAGATTATGGTTTAAAAGAGACAATCTCATAGATATCTCGTTGTTAGATTCCTCAATTTATAATCAGATTATGAAACCAAACGATTCCAGAAACCCAAACTGTTTTTAAATCGTTTTCTCTCTCACACACAATCCTGTTGACTTGTCTCCTGTTTTTCTTTCTTTTTTTGTGAATTTGTGCCTTTTTGTCATCTTATCTTCCAATAACACTACTGTACATTGGAGAAGTAAAGAAATGAATAAAAATAAGCAAAGCAACTGTACATTGTTCATAGTCTTTTGAGTGTTTTATATATATCTACGATACACCAAAGTTATAATCCCTGGGTTCACTACCTTCTTGACCAGACATAGAGTCAGGTTGTCTCACTACACCATCACAATACATTATACTTCTACCAAGAGCCCTGTCACAAGGCTCCTATAGGCGTTGAAAACCTGGAAAAGTCATGTAAATGGGAGTTTTGGGAAAATTATAACACATGAAATTTTGAAGAAATATTATGAAGATTTGTTCATAATTTCCTTTTCAAAAAGTTTAGTCTCAAAGCAGCCTACTGATGGATTTAGGAATCTGGGAAGGAATGAAAACGCTATTACACATTTTCTGGCTTTTTGTCCCAACTGGTGGTTTTAACTAGCCAATTCAAGAACTGATATATTTCAATCAGCTTTTCAGAAAAATGATCACATTCCAAAACCAAAGACACTGAAAAATATTGGTCAGTGAATGTTACTACACATCCTAAAATATGATGGTATATTCTGAGGATTCTCTTACAATTTATTATGTAAAAGAATCCTCAGAATATACCATCATATTTTTCTACACATCTCTATACTCTTCTCTTGTTGTCGATGGCCTATTGTAACATTTCTCACATTTCTGAGAATATGCAACATTGTGAGGAAGTAAGAAAAATGTTGATTTCAGTGGCCTAACTCAGATGAATGATCCCTGGTCAGATCATATAACTGTATGTCTATTATCCTGCCTTATACAATTAGTACTTTACTACTAGTAGTGTTACTACTACTACTACTGTTACTACTACTACTGCTGCTACAGCTACTGGTACTGCTACTACTGCTACTGCTACTACTACTTCAACTACTACTACGAGTACTACTACTGCTACTACTAGTAGTAGTTCTACTGCTGCTACTACAACTGTTACTATTACTACTACTACTACCACCACTACTACTACTAGTACTACTGCTACTATCACTATCACTACACACACATTGCAGGACTGGCAAAATGAATCAGGCTTTGGATGGTATAAAGATTACTGTAAATCCTGATTATGGGGTGAGAGAGGGGCAAGGGGAGAGAGCTGAACATTTTGTGAGATGTTGATGACACTCTGAGCCACTATACTCTCAGCATCAGCAATATGGATGTTTGAATTTGTGTGCACTAAACGTGCACTAAATCACCTATAGTAATACTTAGAGAATACTTTAAGATCAAGTCTCCTGCCTCTGGAACCACATGTGATCCCACTTAGGACTGAATCCTTACTCTGTCTCTTACTACTTTCCCACTGTCTAAAATAAATAATGAAATAATAAAGGTGAGTGGACTGCCCAGTCTGTTCATTCAGATGTGTTAAATGAGCATGATTGTGTGTTTAACAACTTTGGTGTAAATCTGGGATCATTATATTGTCTTCTACCTTTACAAATCAGCTACTGATTTTGAATTAACACTTGGCTTTATCCAAACTCACTCACCCTGATTAGAATTAAATCAGCTTGCTTATTTGCCCCTTTCCTAGATTATATTATGGGAACACTGTAAAAAAAAAATATTGAGGCTCTTCACGTTAAAAAATATAAGTTTACTTAAAAATAGTACAAAATAGTTCAGTCAAACTTTAATATGATCAGTTTAGTGCTTGGTAAGATGATAATTAGAAACACATCTATATATATTGAGCTAATGATTTCACTAAATTGCACTGTGTGTTTTTACAGTGTTGTTGGTTGTATTTGCTTTTAGGGTGAGTTAATTTGAAGTCTGGCTGTTGCATCACTGTTATTAGCTGACTTGCAATAATAAATGCCCACATAGTTCAACTTATAGAATAACCTACATATTTGAAGTCCTAGACACAAGAAATCCTGATTATTTTTACATGGGCCCTGAGACACTGATTTTTTTTAAAGAAGAAATCACAGGTTTAAAAGGATTGACATGCAGTAAAGTACAGTAAAGCAGAGCACCCCATGCATTCCATACCATTAAGAAAGTGAAGGATTATTTGTGAACATACAAAGAAAGGCTTTAATGCAACAAATACCATGCGTCACGGTGATATTCAATAAACAGACATTTCCATTCATGATAATACTTTCTCACTCAGTTGTTAACCAACCTGGGATAATAGCCTGATCCGATGTTCCGCTTTAAGTCCAGAGCAGGTCCTGACTTGGCACTGAGAGGAGGAACAACCGGGAGCAGAGTGGAGAAAACACAGAGAATAAACAGCCAAACAACGGGACTCACCGTTGGAAAGCAGGTCGATTCTCCTGACTCCCCTTTGGAGATCTCCGTCATCTGTGCGCACGGAGTCTGCCGCTTTTTCCGGACACCGCAGGAGAGACACACGGAGACAGGTAGTGTAATAAATGGATGATGTTTTACCTTTGGGTTTGTTTGTTTTTAGATACTGCAGAAATAAAAACCTAATAATTCTGGGGGACATTAAAATTATTCTCACATTCACCCTCTAAGGAGCATAATATTTTTGAGTCCCAGTTTTCTTCATGGTTTCTGATTTAGATTTTTGTGATGTTCATACATACATAAATGGGCTGTCACACACAGAGGTGTCAATATAAAAATTAAGGGGGGGTTCTGGTTATGTGAAGAAGTGAATGATCACACAGGCCAAACTGTCCTAGGGCACAGGAATATAATGTGTAACACTAAAAGGCCAATGGATTTGCTTGGTGTAAGGACAACAATTCTCCATTCGAAAGGGGAAAATATTATTCTAACAACTATTTTCATGATTTTTAAATCTTAAAACACTGGTTTGTACAGAAATTGGGTCTAGGAAAAGTCATGGACGGGCATTTTGTAAGCTGAGATATTTCACTTCTAAAAGTTACATAAATGAAAGGCCAAGTATTGCTAAATGTCTTCTTGGGAAATATTGAAATGTCTCTAGTGGTGCATATATTCAAAAAGACTTTAATTAATAACATGCAAAAAAAAATAGATCTGCACTCACATACCATGTCTCTTTTTATTCTTAAACAGCAACCACAACAAAATTCTAAAGTATTCCTCTTTCACCTTTCACCACACAGGATGTCTATGTGTGATATGGACCAAAACCATATACAGTAGGTCCAGCCTGTTCAAATGGAAAAACATGAGACAGGGTACTGCTACGGGTTATTTAAAGGCATTCATATAATAAAGTCTCTATAGGGGAACACAATTCTTTCTGTAGATCAATAGTAGTGTGTAATATCATACTTTATGATACACACAAACATTCAGAATCTGGTGCAGCTAAAGAAAGTATGACAACCAAAAGTAAGTAATCTTAAGTCTTAAGTAATAATTACTTAAAATCAGGAAATAATTACTTCAAAATGCTAGAGCATTTTTTTCAAGTTGAGAAGAACAGTCTGGATGAAGTTTGTGGACTAGTGACTTGTTAAAAGTGGCAGACTTGTTAAAATTAACCTGTCAAAAAATGTATATGGATATAACACAAGTCATGAAAATGCTCCCATGCTTTATACTGATGGCAAATTTTGTTATTATCCCAGCTAACCATAAAACATGTTTTCAGCTAAAAATGGCAAATGCCAGGAGGGCTTTCATTTTCAACATTTTGCTCAACACCCTAAGAAGGTGTTTAAAGAATACATGAGTATTTCTAAATGTGCCATGTACTGTATCTTTTTTTCAGGTGTTATAAATGTGTGAAAAAATAGCATTCAAGTAAAGTGTGTTTCACATTGTTGTACATGTGACCTCCGGGGCACTGTGACTTTAACAAGGATGAAGCCCAGCAGTGCTATTAGACTTGATTACAAAGCAATTTGAGAAATGGCTTTGTCTGTTTTGTGTGTGTGTGTGTGTGTGTGTGTGTGTGTGTGTGTGTGTGTGTGTCCACAGGAGAGAACAACATGAGTACTGCAAGGTTCAGAAGTGGTGGGAGAGATGAGTGCAGGTAAGATCAGTACCCCTCATCATCTTTTTCTCCCATACACTCCTCCTCTTCTTCTTCTTTGTCTTCTCGTTTTGAGCAATGGTGAGCAAGAGTCAGAGGGAACAAGAAAGATAAACTGAGGATGAAAGTAATTGTGAGAGAAAATGGACAGAAAAGGGTGTATTTAGAGGTCCACGAAGGTGAAGAAAAGAAAGAGAGTGTAACCTTTCTGTAGAGCATTTGAATTGCCTAACCTCCATAAGGAGATTAGAGGTAAAACGGGTTGTACTGAAAGAGAGTGATCAGACTGCCTGAGTCTGAGTTTTTAGAGAGTTCTGCAATAAAACTTAAGTCTACTTAAGTAGACTCCCATTCATTCTCACGAGACCGGTTAACACTCTTGGTAAAGAATGTTCCCTAAGAGTCTGCATGTGACGGCATTACATGAAGTGGCAGGGAGAATTGGGACACTGAGGATTAGAAATATATATATATAGTCAGATTGGGTTTGGTGTGAATCGCTGGCGGGCCCAGAAATCATTAAAATGGAGACAATATATGACAAACTTTATTCCAAAATGATTTATCCATTTTGGGGAAAAAATATCATTACCTTAATGTTATATATATATACACTGTATATATAAACAGGATATGTGATATGTGATGTTGAAACCAAACATCTGATATAAAGTTTAAAATATTATCTAATCGCATTCAAGTTATTTCACCCTTTAAACCATTAAAATAATTGGTAAATTGTGTTGGATTTGGTGATTGCTTTATGTATTGTTTGTTTCCAAATCTATTATATAATTTGACCAATAATAGCTGTGCAGCAACTCTGGTTAACCCCCCGGGTTCACATACATAACCTTTCACCTATATAGGAGAGAATGGATTCAAGCCAAAAGAGGCTAATACTATTGTGCCCTTCTCTCCCATCTCTAATGCATGGCTGTAATTGTAGGGTTATATATGTATTGTGTCAGCTGGTAGAGAGAATGCTGGTAGTAAACCTCTTAGGGGTGTGACGCCACCAGAGGGTTGCCCAAGTCCTGCAACAATACCCTCAATGAAGGGGGATCAGCCCTGTCCTCTACTACTCTCTGTGACCACACACACACACACACACACACATATGTTCACATGCCTCTCTCCTGCCTCCGATTATAGTCCGAATCTTGCCCACATTCCCAAGTCAACCCCACTGCTCTGTCCCTCTCCCTCAGTCAATGCATGATCACACAGGCAACAGAACAGGACTCTGCTTGAGGGCAGTCACGGAACGACTCTACCAGCACGGACACATTATACCCTGGGCTCTGAAGCTGATCACCCTTGCCAGTTTGGAGGATCTAAAAGAGAAGCTGCCTGAAGCACATACAGAAAGATTTGACTAACTAGGAATCAGTTCATATTATTTCCAGTGAGCGGAGGCCTCTTGAATCATAGGGATTCTCTGCAACCAAACCAACCAGGAGCAAGAAATAATCAAAGAAAACTACCTGAAGAGGACACATTTAAAGCAAGAAAAGTATCGAATCAGCCTAAAAGCATTTCTTGCACTGGATTTTGCTTGTTTGTCTTTGTTGGACTCCATCTCTATCTGGTTAGGTCTAATAAGGCTTGTGATAATCTAATGAAATATCATACAATCTCCTTTACCTTTGAGAAATACAGAAAAGGAAACTCACAGACACCCTAAGGGATTGTTTTTTTTAATCTAACCAGCAAAGATGGATACGTTAACAGACAGTCCACGTGCGCGCTCAGACAGTGTGGCCAGCACAGTGTCTCAGGGGTCAAGGACCAAGATGCTCCTACGCCAGCGTCTGTCTCAGCTACTGACTTGCGTGGAGGACATGAGCTCAGATGACGAAGCCAGCGAAGAAGTGTCCCGTACGCTGGATGAGGCTTTCCACCTCTGTGGACGTTTTATTCCAGGAGACACATTCAGGTTGATCTAGTCTGTCTCTGTCTTTCCTCCTCATCTGCCCATTACTTGCATCATCAGCAATTCAGAAAAACAGGGAGGGAATGGTGTTGATGAGCTGCAAATGTTTGGCTTAATATAATGGGAAAATGAGAAGAGCAATTCATTTGATAGGAGCTTAATTGTGAGTTCATCTGGATCATTACTGGATTTTAAATAGTGTGAATTTGATACATTTGAACAAAACATTATATTTAACAATTTATCATCTTTGAAATTTGGCACCTCTTTGTGAGTTTGCAATTTTCCCCTTCATAGATTTAAAACAGAACCATTGGATAACTTTCATTATGACTCCGGTTAGGAGGTTATTGATATCCTGTCAATATTTTTCTCTCTTTCCCTCGTGTTGGTCATTCCTGTCACACACACACACACGCACACATACACACACACACACACACACACACACACACACACCCTCTGACAGGTTGCACATGGTGACATGGAATGTGGCAACAGCGGAGCCTCCTGCAGACGTCAAATCTTTGCTGCAGCTAGATGTTGAACCCCCCACAGACCTCTACGTGATTGGGTGAGAGTGTAAACAACAAACTGTATGATGGAACTTGACCAGAAATAGGAATGTATGAGTTGAGAAGTTGAGAAGTGCTTCTTCAGTTGATTGGGTGGAAAATAAGGGAAAACAGGAAAACATATCTTATTGGACCAAAGAGAGGAAAGGAACAGGGTCACAGGACATACCTTATTGGTCAGACAAATAAATGTCATAGGAAATGATGTCTTTGTTGTGTAATTGCCTGTAAGTCTGCAGGAAGTGAATGCCACCCCTCTGAGGTTCATCTCAGACCTGATAGTGGAGGACTCATGGAGCCACCTCCTCATGGAAACCCTGGCACCCAGAGGCTACGTCAAGGTGAGAGAGGAGAGAGGAGGAACAAATAATAGGGTGTAGGCAGGTATAAATAGATGGTTCAAATTTGGTGTGTGTGTGTGTGTGTGTGTGTGTGTATTGTGTGTGTAAATGATTGGTAAAAACAACTGAACACTCATTATGGGACTAAAGTGTTTTGTGTTTCTAAAACCAACCAGAGGCCAAAACAACAAAATGCTTTCTTTCTTTCTTTCTTTCTTTCTTTCTTTCTTTCTTCCCATCTCTCGCCAGGTCACATCAGTGAGAATGCAGGGTTTGTTGCTCTTGGTGTTTGCTAAGCAAATACATCTTCCCTTCATCAGAGACATCCAGACCACCTACACCCGTACTGGCATTTTTGGCTACTGGGTAGGAGATATTAATGGTAGCACTGGTTTATACTGGACATTACAGAAAACACTTGAACTCCGCACACTAGGAATTCCATTAGATGCTCTAAAGATTAAATGTCATGAAAGGCCTATTGTGTTTGTTTACTGAAACGTACAACAGCTCTGACATGTGCAATCACAAACAATGAACACAGTGATGAAACTAGTAGATGGTGACACTCCCAAGATTTAGATGAACCATTTTAGTTTGGTATCAATGGCCTATATAGTATAAATAAAAGATTTGAAAAGATTGAGTTTGACAGCTGAACATGATTTTAAAATATATTTCAACACATACATTTTTTTGTGCTTGCATTATTTGTAAACACTGGGAAAATGAATCTGTATTTTCAGTTGTGATCGGTGAATAGAACGTTTGAGGACTTGAATCCATATGAGATGTTGTTTTTTCCCCTATTTCTATGTTTGTTTCACATATTTCTGCCCCTTCTCTTCATCCTCCAGGGCAATAAAGGAGGAGTGTCGGTGCGTTTTTCCTTCTACGGCCACATGGTGTGTTTCCTGAACTGCCACCTAGCAGCTCATATGAATTACGCCCTGCAGCGCGTTGATGAGTTTGAATACATCCTGGACACGCAAGACTTTGACATCAACAACACACCGCATGTCCTGGACCACAAGTCAGTCAACATACTACATATGCACACACACATGTACACTCACATATACACAGGTGCGCACGCACGTAGGCACTCCTTTTGAACGACACGCACACACATGCTCTGTGAAACTCTGAGAGGAGCAGTTGATACGAGCATCCATTCCTCTCTCACAGGGTTGTGTTCTGGTTTGGTGATCTGAACTTCCGTATAGCAGACCATGGCATGCACTTCCTCCGCTCATCCATCAACAGTGAGCGCTTTAATTTGCTTTGGCAGAAAGACCAGGTAACGCACCAAAACAAGCACATGCATACAGACACACACACTCACACACACACACACACTTACTCATTGAGTGCATGTTCCTGCAGCTCAACATGATGAGGAAGAAGGAACCTTTCCTCATGGAATTTGAAGAGGGGCCATTAAGGTTTAAACCCACCTACAAGTTTGACCGTAATTCTGACACCTATGATACCAGGTAACATATGCTACACAAACATAACACACACACACACACACACACACACACACACACACACACACACACACTTTCAGACATCCACAAAGTGGTTCATTAACCAGTAGTCAACACATTTCCCAAACATGCACCAAATTTAATCTGTGGTCTCTTTTCCCTTTGAATTTTGCACAGCGCTCTGAAGACATGGTTGGGTTTTAAGTAAGATGCACTCTAAATTAAGTATTTTTGTGTTGCATGCCCCCCACCCCGCCCCCTTATTTCACATTTAGTCCTCAGTCACATCTCTTCCTGTGCTTGATTTCAAGTATTTGGCCATCACATGTCGCTGAATGTCCTCACACATGTCCTCTGGCAGGTGAACATGTAGTCTCTGAAGTGATACCTATCCAAGCTATATTACAAGTGTGCCAACACCCTGGTGTTTCCTAGATGAAGCGTACTAGATGAAGTGGGGAGTAGCTCTCTGTGAACCATATCCATTCCTGCTGCTGGCCCTGATAGTAGCACCATGTATATGTCCCTCCCAGAAAGAGCTCTCTGGCACTGCCCCTAACCATGTACAGACCCAGGCCCCTGCAGAGGTGCAGCACCACTATTCTCTTCCTCCTCAGCTCCCTCACCTGGGGGCTGCTCTCTGTCTGGTCGGGGGCCTGGTACAGGGAGCTAGACCCCCCAAGGTGGGTGTCTCCATAGATATCCCCTGCAGAAGTAACCGAAGACTACTGTAGAATATGCTATTTGTAAGATATATACAGTACTGTGCAAAAGTCTGTGGCACCCTAGATATTGTTATATAAATTTGGTCGTAGATGTTTATTTTTTTTGTTTTCTGCATTACAGTTTTACATTACTGCACTTTATAGCCTTTTTTTGATATTTAGAAACTTTTCATTTCATTACTTTTGAAAGCATCTTCGCTTTATGGAATTGTCACGTGCTTTGCTAATCACGACTTTTGCACAGTAGTGTATATAAATATATAGTATATACAGAAAAATAACTGGAGACACTGACATTGCAAATGATAAAGCAAAAGGGGATTTAGTGAACATTAATATCCTTGATGAAAAGCACATTTATAAATGCCACACCAGAAATCACCCGCAGATTAATTGGACCTTAGAAAACTCCAACCTGAGGCCCCATACCAGCACCCC
>CABFOQ010024546.1:16049-38549 GCA_900660455.1 Gephyroberyx darwinii
CCCCCCCCTGCAACCCCGGTCTGTTCCTGCATAATGTATGTGTTGCTTTTCATAGTGAATGTGTGTATGCATGCATTACCTGTGAATGGGAACTGCTGTGTGACCATTCATATATGCATTGAGTATTACTGACATGCATGATTTCTCCACAGCATGTCTCCTGTAGCTGCTCCTCCTCAGTCCTCTGTGTGTCTGGTGCGTGTGCTTTACCAGCTTTACCACGTGTGTGTGTGCACACACGCGTATGTGTGTTACAGAAAAACACCCTCATGATTCACAATTTTATCTCTTAGTTGTTCTCACATTCATAACTTGTCTTCATACATAACATTATTAACTATTAATAACTATTAATTCATAATTTGATGTCAACAAACAGTGATGAAGCATTTTTATCGTATTATTTTAATAGTTAGCACATTAAGTTATTAATCAACAGTTAACATTAGTCAAGAGGTTTGAAGCTTCTTTGCTTTTAGTGCATGGATACTGAAGCATGTACTGGACAGTTACAGGCACCTATCAATAGATTGGTGGGTGTCATATTCAAAATAATTCTTTCTCCTATTCTTTTTGTGTGCTCCAAGTTTCATGGACCCAGAGTGTAACTTTGCTCATTAATTACAGCATACACACCATTATCAATGATGGTGCATAAAAACTTGTCATGTGTCTAACAGCATGATATAATAATAATCATCATCATCATCATCATTGTGCATGTGAGAGCAATTTATGCATATGGAAACTGAAGTAGTGAATGCATGTATGTAGTATATAGTGAATATGGGAGTTAGCTCTGTATTGCTGAATTAGTACAGTGTGAATGGCAGAGGACAGCTAGAGATGTTAGCTGTTAAGCGTGTGCATCTGACTCCCACTTCCTGTTCTATGTTTTGGCCAGCCCAGCCTCAGTTCAGTTCATTACATACAAGTAAAATGTGATATCACACCCTTACTTGGTCAGTGGTAAGAAGAGGAAACCAGCCTGGACGGATCGTATCCTCTGGCGCATCAAACCCAAAATCCCGCCCTCAGAAGAGGATGACGAGACGGCATCGACTTCTACTGATGATGGACATGATGAGTATCCAATCGAAGTCACCCAGGACAACTACACCTGTGATATGAGCTATGGAGTCAGTGACCACAAGCCTGTCATAGGAACCTTCAGTCTGGAGGTAAGAGTAGACTAATGGTGTTGATGATTTAAAAATGTTTTCAGCTAAATATCAATGGGGTGGGGTGTCTATGGACAGGACTGACTATTACAAAGCAGTTAGCACCATGTATAGTGCAATATTAGAAGTACTATAACATGAAAGGACAGTAGAGATAGATTGTAATGACTTGATAAACGGAAGGTAATCAGGATGGCATTTAATGGTCTCATATAAAGAACACATCGTTGTTTATGTATCTTCTTCTCCCTCTTCCTGTCTTTCCTGCAGCTGAGGAAGTGCTTTGACACACCACTGGTGCATGTGTCTCCTGAGGGTGTATGGAGCGCTGACCACGATGCAGTTCTTAATTACACCATCCAGGAAGAATTTATGTCCTCCACGTGGGATTGGATTGGCCTGTACAAGGTACTAGGACAGACGAAATACCAGCTAGTGAAAAGAATACTCCATAATGGTCGGATTTGAACTGTGGCTCATGTGGTTGTTGGCCTGCAGGTGGAATTTAAGAGTGCATCAGATTATGAGACCTTTGTCTGGGTTAGAGAGGATGAGCTGCCAGAGACAAATGAAGTCATACAGGTAAAGAGTGAGTCGCATCATTTGTGTCCTGTTTGCAAACTGTTTCAAATTATGTGTATAATTTGTGTAAGTGGATACTGCATCTGTGTGTGTGTGTGTGTGTGTGCATGCAGATATCTATGGATAAGGATGAAATTCCACTCCTGGGAGGACAGTATGTTTTGGGTTACTACAGTACAAACATGCAAAGCATCATTGGCCTCAGCGCTAACTTCCAGGTGAGTCCATATGAGCATTGTAGATTTAGTTATAGGTTTTATATTATTACATTGGTATCATTTACTTACAGAGGAATATCACGAGGAGCATCGCGTTTTCTTTTGCCCTAGGACACTTCAATTTGTCACTGTTACACCATATTCCCAGGAATAAGTAGATGAGTTTGTCTCATCCTTGAATCTGTGATGCTGTATTGATATACAGTACAGCTCCATTAAGAACTAATTGGAAAAAAAAAATCTGCTGTTGCTTTACATGTTTAATTATTGTGGCTATATTTAGCTACATAGCTATATAGAGCTATTTATAGATAAGCATTCCCCAGAATGTGGAGCAGGAGAATAAATGTTGGAAGAAAGAAGGGTACAGGCACTCATCATGTAACTATTCACAGCCAGAAAACTATTTTCCTCTCATGCTTTCACACTATTTGGCTACTACACACAAAATGTATTAAACTGAGAACACATAGCATCAGTGAGTAAATCCCCTATCCCCACAGTGATATGATAAACTATCAGATGTGTCTTTATCTGCATTTGTCATAGCAATGCTTGCTGATTGTCCTGAGGCATCCGCATTTGACCACCTCTTGAGACCCATGCAAAAACTCCATTCAGACTCCATTCACACTCGAAAATGTGCAGTCCATATTGTGAAAGCCCCTTAGGTATCACGGTATCAACACCATTGTTTAGTTCATGGATCACATCTTTGTTTTTATCTTGCAGATCCTGGAGTCTAAACGTGCGGTGATGGAAGGCCTGGTCCCTGAGAACATCAATGGGCTGAACAAATAGGATCAGTGTTACTGAATCACACACACACTGTGCCTTACCTCCCACCCTCCACTCCTGATTTACGATTTATATGAACTGGAGTCAAAAGCTGTTCTTGTATGTGTTTCCCTCGTTTTCTTTACAGAACACATCTTCAGTCAGATTCTCCTGCTCTTACTTTTCTCTATGAGTATTTCTCAATATTTCTCAAGAGCACATGATCATTGCTGTAATGAGTATATCTACGGGTCTTTTTAGCCTGTTACAGGTTTGATGGAAGAGTAGAAGATGGAGAAAGCAGTTAGAAACTGTGGGAAGGTTTTGTTTTTGACAAGAGTGGACGTGATTAGAGACTCTAAATGTCACTATGATGCAGACCTGGGTCGAATAGCAAATACATTTTTATGTTTTGGTTTAGCCTACTTAGGAGCTGGATTGGTGGACTTTGGTTAATCACAAGAAACTATTTGAAAGACAATCAAGTATGTTTTTGTATTTAACAACTGATGCTATCTGACTGACGTAACGCCATATAAAGCAGCTATCTAGGACTACAGTAGGTTAAAATAAATGCTAACCATTATTTGCACCAATTAATGGACCCAGGTCTGCTAGAATGGTGTCATGAAGATGGGATTAATTTAAAGAAAAAAAAAAGTAATATACATGTGTAATGTTAGATGTGGATGTTTTTTTCAACCAAATCATTTTCAATGTTGTATTTTACTTTATTTAAAATATGTGTAAACATCTAATGTGTTAAACTATACAGCTATGAACAGAATCATGGTAGGAGTATAGGTGGAATTAAATATTATTTTAGATTTGAACAAAATGTTTGTCTATCTTGCTTTTAATTGTAGCACATTAATGTAATTCAAGTGTATCTCTATTTCTGACATTGCTGAATTATTTCTGTTTGATGTGTGTATGTGTGTGTGTTCTTGTTCATGCTACTGTGACTGTGGTTGTGAGAAACTGAGAAGAGTGTACGTGTGGTTGAATAATTGATTGATATAGTACACAGTATCGCCACAATACTACACAATCATGTGTAGGATCGTAGTATTTATTGGACTACAATGTTATGTGCGCACCACACTGTCTATGGCAGTGAAATACATATTTAAGAACAGGCTGAACTAACTTCCTCTGACATATGATTAGCAAAGAACTGGGAAATGCCTTGAAGTTCAACTGTGATCAGATTGACTTCCATCCAAGCAGGAATTCTGTTTTCCTCATGATGAAAATGTGTTGATCCCAAAACAAATGTGTTATTATAGGCACTATAATTAAAAATTTAAAAATGCAAAACAGCAGCTGACTGTGAAATTTCTTTGGCATATTACATAAGTATATATTAATTATTCATGTCAAAGGTGACATGTTTTTACATTGAAGCTTGATGAACAATGAGAAGGTTAAACCAACAACGTTAATGCGGGCCTTTAACTTAGCCTGGCATTTTACTTTGAAATAACGTTATATGAAGCCATTACAAATCATCCATTGCTCAGAAAATGCCACAAGCAATCCAGCAACCAACGCAATTGACAGCTAGATATTGAGGAGCCATGGTCTGCTTAACAAACTTTTTATAGTGGACTTTTTAGATTATAGATATGGGTCATCTGGGAACTTCCGGGGTACAGGTAACTCACTTCCAATGTTACCAGTCATGCATTGTGCCTGTCTGCATTACAGTTATTAATCATTTCATCGTATGATCTTCTTTTCTGAATGCAGACTGCTAAACATGTAAAGTAGTGATGTGTCGTACACGAAGGAGTCGGCTCTTAGAGCCGGCTCTTTTAAGTGAACGATGGGAGCCGACACATTTTTGTAAATGAATACAGAACAGAATGATAGGATAATCCTATAATTTATGAGTTGAATATAAGGAATAGGGAGATTTTTACATTGGAATTTAGGAGCGAGCACTTTTCCCCGGGAAATTTCAAAATAAAAGTTCTCAAATACTTCATACAAAATAAGTCAAAATGAGTCTTAGATTATAAATGCCCAACACATCGCCGCTTGTGATGTACGCGATTTCTAAGTTACTAAAGTCTTATTATATGACATGTTATGTGTTTTTGTGATGATTGTATGTAAACATTGCTAACTAATTTTCTGACGGATTAATAAATTAATCAACCAGTGGGCACATTTAAATCCTGAATATATCAATATTTTTTTCCCTTAAGTGCACTGTAAACTCTTTTTTTGAAAAAACTGCTATTCAGATAGTCTATTATTATTATTATTATTATTATTATTATTATTTACACCAGAAATTGTCTTATTATAGTGACGTATATTCTGAGCGCTGACGTATAAATATCGCGCAGAGAACTTACAGATATACAATAAAATGAAAGATGAGTAGACGAATCCAAAGTAGAAAACCAGTAACGGGTTTATACAGCACGCCTTCGCCTGGCTCTCCCAGAATGCATTGCACGAGTCCGTCACAACTCCAGCTATTTGTTTGGTTCTCTTTAAGTTGAAAGCTCTTGGGTGGTATACACGTGGGAAATTTTTATATTTGCCGGAGTGACAGAAAGGTAAAGTTTTAAGCCCGATGAAGTTATCGTGCGACAGATAATAAATAGGGTGTAAGCATGTAAAGACGTTACACTCATGGGAACATGTAACTTGCTGCGGTCGCTACTAAAAGCAGCTACAAGATGATCCGTTGGCTAACAGCATGCTAGCTAGCACCTCTGGGTTGACATAAGCACTTCAGTGAAGTGGCACATTCTGCTCAAAAGCTTTGATTAATGGTAAATGATGTTAGTGCCACCTTGAGTATTTATATTTTAACAGAACTCATTTTGACACAGAGCACAGTAAACTGGATAGCATATTCCACTGCTGTGTTCTCATATATCTTCCTGTAACGTTGCAGTACTTAGAAGAGACTAAACTTATGTCCTCATGAACAGTTTGCTTTGTGGTGGCTTTTCTGACATTGTTTTTTATTCTACTGCCTGCCCTTTAAAGTTATCCTTTTTAGATTGGGATCTGAA
Source organism: Gephyroberyx darwinii (assembly GCA_900660455.1). Classification (NCBI taxonomy): domain Eukaryota; kingdom Metazoa; phylum Chordata; class Actinopteri; order Trachichthyiformes; family Trachichthyidae; genus Gephyroberyx; species Gephyroberyx darwinii. The sequence continues at coordinate 21,846 of CABFOQ010024546.1, forward strand.
CCAAAGAGAGGATGACGAGCGAGGACGTGGAGCGGCTGTTGATCCAATTCCAGGATGAGGATGGGGAGGTTCTGGGTTCACCTTTCGACGTACCACTAGACATCACCCCTGACAAACTGCAGCTGGTCTGCAATGCACTGCTGCAGAAGGTAACAGGCTAGCTATATCACAAAAATGTAATTACAGAAGTGATATACATTTATATCAATGGTGTATAATATTTACATTTTTCTGGTGTCACTGTACCAAGTTAGCACTAAACTGGCTATGATTATATCCTGGCTTTATCTACCCATTGCAGGAAGAGCCAGTGCCACTGGCATTCTTTGTGCGTGGAGAGGCTGAGGTGGTGTCCAGTCTAGGATTGTGTGTGAAGGCCCTGGGGGTTGAGACAGAGCAGGTCCTGCCAGTGGTGTACCAACCCCAGGCTGTGTTCAGGGTTCGGGCCGTGGCCCGCTGCACCAGTTCACTACAGGGGCACACAGAGGCTGTCATCTCAACTGCTTTCAGCCCCACTGGCAAGTGAGTAATCCTGAAACAGAAAACATAACAGCCATCATGGCTTTGCCTTTTTGTCACAGAAAAGATTCCCTCATGGTCACTTTTATCCAGAACTCCTTAAAATGCATCAAAAAACAGGCACAACATAAGACAAACATAAATACAAACATATATACTCAAATGATAAGAAAGATAAGCATCTCAGCATGTTGGATCGTATTCTTGGTTCAACAATGTGTTTGTGTTTACATATTTTGTATATACCATTATATTTGTTTTAATTCTTTTTCTATTACATTCATCTGTTTGTGGGTAGGCGTGATCCATGTTATCGTCATTCAACTACTTCTGTTTTCCATTTCCAGTCATTGTTGATTGCTGTCATTGACAGCAATCATTTCATTGTCATCAAATCATTGTCATTTGATGTACTCAAACTCTTTAAAGTTGTGTGTCTTTTCAGCCGATCTTTCCACTGATGGAAGGGGTTAACCCAAAAATGTTGTGCATATTTTTCCACATGATTCTTTTGCACTTTTATATCGCTAAGATGATTCATAAATAGACATTTTTGCATTCTGAAATCACAGGCTAAGAAGTTTTATTTCCTGTTTGTAAATATGAGGCATGGGTCTCCCCACCCCCACCCCCTTCTCTGTTTTTTTTAACCTCCAGCTACCTTAATTGTTGTAGTTTTCACCCATTCAATTGACAATCCATTGAGTTTTTATGTTCGAAGTACCACAGATAGCTGTGATAGAGAATGCAGTATCTTTGGCTCATTTCTCTGGATGGTAAACTAAGGATGCTTAAGAATAGAAAGACAAGCTGCCCAGACATGCTCATTTTTTTGTTTGTTTCAGGTACCTGGCCAGCGGTTCAGGTGACACCACGGTGCGTTTCTGGGACTTGACCACCGAGACGCCTCACCACACTGCCAGAGGTCCACATTTTTTGGCTTAATTATTCCACCAGTCGGTTCAATAGTTCAGCATCATTTCTTATATCTCAATAATAAAAAGAGTAGCATTCATATATTTTTAGACGTTCACCACTGTGCTGTATTCTGCCATACTTAGGACACACCCATTGGGTACTGACCATTGCCTGGTCTCCTAATGGCAAGAAGCTGGCTTCAGGGTGCAAGAACAGTCAGGTGTGTTCAAATGCATTCTCCCACACATCTTTCCATAATCTGCCTTTTAAGATGTGTGTATATACCTGTATTAATGCTGTTTTTGATGCTGTTCGTGTAGATCTGTCTGTGGGATCCAGTGACAGGGCAGCAGATTGGGAAGACTTTGACAGGACACACCAAGTGGATCACTTGGCTCTGCTGGGAACCTCTCCATCTGTGAGTACTCCATTCTCCACTTTCTTATTCCCTGTCTTAAACACACCATATTCTTCAGTTCCCTTATTTGTTCATTTGTCTGACCCTCTCCTCCCCTCCCTCTTAGTAACCCAGAATGTCGGCACTTAGCCAGTAGCTCTAAGGACGGCTCAATACGGATTTGGGACACTGTGTTGGGACGCTGTGAGAAGATCCTGACAGGACACACACAGTCCGTCACCTGTGTGAAGTGGGGAGGAGATGGACTTCTCTACAGCTCTTCCCAGGACAGGACTGTCAAAGTCTGGAGAGCCAAAGATGTAAGTGTGTGTGGTTGAGATATTGAGAAACTTTTGAGTCCTGGCCAAGCTGTCAGTATAAATACAGAAAGTCACATGGGTGGGTGGAGACAATTGCATGTCAACACTTGATTTAATGTGTGTTTATTTATATCTGTGTGTGTGCAGGGGGTTCAGTGTAGGACTCTGCAGGGCCATGCCCACTGGGTGAACACCCTGGCTCTCAGCACAGACTATGTCCTGCGTACTGGAGCTTTTGAACCTGCCACTGCCACAATTAACCCCCAGGACCTCACCGGATCATGTAAGTGGGCCTGCCACTTCCATTTCTTTAGATTTACCTCTAACGGGGGGGTACATTTTGTCCTTGCATCAGAGCCTGTCTGTTCTGTTGTGATAAACAAGCTAGCTGTCTGGAAAATACCTTTCTTAAGCTGTGGAGAGCAGGCTTGCTGGTTTGTGTGACAGGATGTATCTGACAGATGGTGTTTAGAAGAGAACGCTCTGATTTTAAAAGGTATTTTTCTTTCCTCAGTGGAAGAGCTGAAGGAGAAAGCCTTACAGAGATACAACAAAGTTAGAGTAAGTACTGTTTGTTGTCTGCCCTGACGTGCATTTCTGTGTGCATGTCCCTTTGACCCTTCCTTGTATGTGTGTACTTTACCCTGTTCTTGCATCGTAGGGTACAGCCCCAGAGCGGTTGGTGTCCGGTTCAGATGACTTCACCTTGTTCCTATGGAACCCTGCAGAAGACAAGAAGCCTCTGGCCAGGATGACCGGCCACAGTGCCCTGGTGAATGAAGTGCTCTTCTCCCCAGACACCAGGCTCCTTGCCTCTGCCTCTTTTGATAAGTCCATCAAGATCTGGGACGGACGCACTGGAAAGTAGGAAAATGCATACAGCCACCTAGAACACGTCTTGTCTTATCTAGTATCAACGAGAGAGAAAAATGTGATTGTGTGTAGTACTGCTCCTGTCCTCATGATGGTGCTGTTAGCTTAATCTTGTGTTTGTGTCTTTGTGTCACTGCCTACCTGCCTGCAGGTACTTGATGTCCCTGCGCGGCCATGTTGCAGCTGTGTATCAAGTGGCGTGGTCGGCAGACAGCAGGCTGCTGGTCAGTGGCAGCAGTGACAGCACGCTTAAGGTTTGGGATATCAAGACCGGCAAGCTCAACATGGACCTACCTGGCCATGCTGATGAGGTAAGGGAAGGACAAGAGTGGATAGTATAAAGTGTCATGGGGGTCAAGAGAGGTCCTGCTTCCAGCTTCATGCCTATCTATCAATAGACAGACAGTGATTGGGAAATATGTTTTTCTATTGACCTGTTTCTTCCATGTACAGGTTTTCGCTGTGGACTGGAGTCCTGATGGACAAAGAGTGGCCAGTGGCGGGAAAGACAAGTGTCTCAGAATGTGAGTCTCCAAGATGTCTCTTTCTCTGTTCCTTTTCACATTGATGTTCCAGTTTTTCTTCACACTTTACCCTCTTGCCAACTGAATCTGCACTGTGTGTTTTCCAGATGGAGGCGGTAGCTGCACCTGTTCCCTGACTTTGGCCGAGTATTTAACAACCCAGCAAGCAATCACATGCCTCTCTACCCCGGTGTTCTACTGCCAGGAAACCTGCTGGCTGGAGCCAGAGTGACAAGGATGTGCCTAATCGCCCATTTGGCTTTATCATACTATTTGTCAACAATAGTATTGTGTCAAGTGACTCTAGTCAAGGTATGACCATAGACACAACTGCCTACTCCAGGTTTCAAGCCCATATGGGAATATTAAAGATATTTAATGCTGTAAGGGGTTGAGCTGAAGGGGAATGTTCAAAGTTTTCATTGTGATAAAAACATCCATCCATTGAGATTATGACCTATACTGTAATATACATCTTAGTATTAACATCCCTGGGAGTTGCTGTCAAATAACCCATTTTGCATGAAATTAGTTTTGCATGCATCAGAGGTCCTGACATGTAGAGCAAGTTTCATCATGCTTGTTTAAGCCCACTCGCGTTATAAACCTTTTTATGATGCTGTGCCCATATGCACAAACCGCAACCAAGCTTCATGCATTTACAATATAACCTAATGTTTGGCCTATGGGCTTGAACCTCCAAACAAATTAAAGGAGGGAAAGATTGAGGGATGAAATTGATGTACATTTCAATTGGGAGCAGGAAAATGTCAAAAAGATAAACTAGCAGATAAGGAAAGCTAATGTACACAACAGCCCGTGTGTCCACTCCTTCACCTTAAGCCTTACTAGGTGAAATATATAGGTGACAGGTGCACTGGCTAGGCAGCAGGTGGGAGCACTAATACATCCTCTGTGATGTTAATGCTGACGGCACTGCTACTGCTCCCTCAGCCTTTAATCTCCTCGGCCAGGCACTCCGCAAAGCCCCAGCCTGCTGATTTTTGTGGTGCTGTCGTCAAGACATGGGTCACTGACACACTGAACGCTCTGCTCCTCAACTACTGAGGAAAATACAGCCTCTATATTCTACCGGCTTTGTAAACATTACAAATTGTTAAAATGTGGCTGCATAATGCCAATACATGTTATGTTTGTTGGAAGACAGTGGGGATTTGCTTACTCAGATTTCCTATGGAGATTACAATAGAAATAAATGAATTCCCTGCTTAGTAAAAATGTTTGGTTAATACTCTACACACATACCCTACTAGTGCTTGGATGTGTACCTTGGGCTTGATTACAGATCACTGTATTAGTCTGTTATGATACAGAGTCATTCATAAACACACAGCCACACAGATAAAGTTCATTAATCACAAATTTATTCTAAGGCCAGTGAAACCTGGTTATGTCTAAATGTATTTAGCGGAGGCTTCCACATCTAGTCATGTGAATCATACATGGAGCACTGATCTAAGATGGCTCAGAATCTGCAATTGTTTTGTTTTTTTCAACCAAATGATTTTTTTTTTCATGCCAACACATGGATCCAACTAGATCTCCTGAACTGTGGATGATCACACCAACTCTGATATGCTGTATGATTACGTAGACATGCAGTTGGCCTATTTGTAAAAGCAGAAATACATGTAGATTTCATACAATAAAATGTGCTTTGTTTTCTGGAGACAAATGATGATTAAATGATATTCTGGCGCTCTTGGTGTATAATGTTGTTAACATTAATGTTGTTTGCTACGATCGGTTACATTGGAGAGTCTGCTGAAGGATTTTGGCAAAGAGAAATAAGGATTTCTGTGCAAGGCAAGGCGCAAGTAGGTTGAACCAAAACCAAGCCTCCCTACACACACTAGTGGCTTGTTTAATTGTTGAGCCACTGTTTCTTTCATTTATTTCCTTGTGTAATTCCTTCACCATCTGTAAACACTATATGAGAAGCGGGTTAAGAATTTGTGTTTGGACCATCCAAGACCACAGCACTGATAACTAGCCAGAGTGCATATGCTGATGAATGCACGCCTGAGCTGTTGAGGACCGCTTGAGAGAAGCAGGTTAGTCCGAGCTACATGTAAAGGTTTCAGATAGTGACATCATTTAGATGCCACCTTATCCACCCAATCTGACTAAAAGGCAATCTGATTGTTGAAAATCAAAATCACTTTAAAGGCTGAATTAGAGGAAACTGTTGGTTTACTGAGTTTAAGTGTTTAAATGTGACTTCAACTGGAATCAAAGTAAATTTGATTCAATAACATTTTTAGGCTGCATGTCACTAACCTGATTTTCCTAAAAATACACTCAATCTTGAAGCCCCTACTGTAATAGCAGTATGGAGCCCCTTGCTAACACACAGTCACCCCACAGCAGGCCTAACTTTAAAATTGACTGGCTGAGCCTTTGACACAAGGGCTGACCGTATGTGACGGCTAAATATGAGATTTAAATGTTTTGAGTTTTTGTGTAATAGTTATGATAGGTAATTGGAAGATAAATTTCACTCCAATCTTTGAAAGTTGTGCCGGACAGGTTGATTGGGGCTATCTAATCAAAGCAACATTGATCAAATTGGCCCCAATTAAGCCTTCCCATGCAATTTTAGAAAGTCACAGTGAAAACCCTGACAATGTTTTCCTCAGCAACTTGCCTGTAATATTTCCTACTCTTAAGACTGCATGTGAAGATTGTGAAATGGATGATCACTTAGCTCTCTGAAATAACTGGCCCACTGTACCTGCAAGAGAGGTACGTTAGACCTCCGACCAGTTGGTAACAGGATAGATATTACATCAAAATTCATGCAGCCATATTCTGTTGTCAGCAGTTAAGAAAGGAACAATGAACAGTACCTCTTTAAAGTTCATCACCAAAACACAGCTAGGGAATACTGTAAAATTGTTTGTGATAACGTTTTAGTGTGATGATACCACAAAGACAGTAAAGTAAGTAATTACAACACTTAGATGTGTTGATGTACTGTGTGGGCATTTCAAAGTCAAATTCCTTACTGCAGCATGCTTGGTTGTGTCTGACAACATCTCTGTCCCTAGTTCAGTAGAGTAAGTACTTGGTGAATCAGAAGACACATGTATGGTTTCATAGAAGTAAAAAGTGTTCACTCTACAACATGTACAGTAATAACAACAGTCATAGAAAGCTACATCATAACAGACATATTTAGTATCATTTTGTGTTCTAGCACTCTCAAGGCCTTTTTCCTGCCCCATCTAACATGAACCTTTGGTTAAATACTGCACATCTCATTGATTCCTTGTGTTTTCTAGTCTACTGAAACCATACTCATGGGCAAGTTCTGCAAGTATGAACAATGTTGTGGATATGCAGTGCCATCATCCTACAAGTTTTGTCAGAGGCACTGGAGTGCACAGATTAACTAGTTTTTCTTTAAAATAAGATTAGTCCTACTTCATTCCTAATTTTGACCGCTAGAGAGAAAAGTCAGAAAAATGTTGGTAATTGGGTAACTCTATGTTTTGGAGACCTCTTATAGTTGGGCTGTTTTGTGCCACTGAAGTGCTGATGAACAAGCCAACAGGCTGACTGTTTTCTATTCATCTGGGGGGATGAGATTCAAGTGTCAGGGGTGAGGATTAAGACTGGCCTGTAGACTAATGCCTGACACCAGTTTAAGAATAAGCCACTATGTCCCATATATTAACCCTGTCAAGGGCAGTGTGTTACAAAACTCAAAACTCTTATTTAATGTATCAGAGAGAAAATTGGTCAGGCTGAATAAAGCTTTGATCATTTCAAGGCTGCGTAGAGCGCTATGAGCTAGATTAGTAGAACTGGTCAGTTATACGTAGCGTGAGGCACTGGTCTCTGCTTCCCTCTCTCCTCTGCCACTCTCTGGTTGGTCTACTGAGTCTTCCATACACCGTTGAGTAGTTTGACCACCTCCTCATAGATGACGAAGACTATGGCCACGTCCAAGCACACGCGACCAAGCCTAGGAACTGTCCCTTTGTAGAACCTACAGGTAAGATGAGATGAGATGAGGTGCCATGGCTTGTCTAGAGTGTTGTACATTTGACTATATGAGCAGATATAGGGAATATAGGGATAGGGAGCAAGAGTGTGCAGGAAGCATTACGGTAAGGAGCAGAGTTACTCACGCTTGTGGTCCTTCGTGCTTCAAGATCTGGAAGGCACAGTCCATTGTGTTTTTGTACCGATGGGCCTCCAAACCCTAGAAAAACAGTGTATTACAAAAACCTGACGATAGTAATACGGTTATGATACGACTGTGTGTGTTCCCTACCTGCATCCTGGTCTTGACCACATCCAGAGGAGTATTGCCAAAAACACTGGCAGCTCCTGCTGTTGCTCCAAACATTGCTGTGACAATAGGGTGCATCTCTCGCCTAGGGTCATCACCTTGGAGACCAAATCATACGGTTGGACACATCAGAAACAATGACAAGTGAGACAAGAGGAGAAAATTCTATCTATTATTTCTATCTATCTATTTATATATATATATATATATATTAGGGAAGTGGGCTTTCTCACCTTTGTACCAATTTCGTAGAGCGTTCATCACGTAAAATCGGATGGCCTGATTGGATCCTTGTTTCAGCACAGTTGCAGTAAGACCCTGGTAAGTCCCCCTCACACCTATAAATGAATCAAACTCATATTAAAGAATTGACTTCTATTTTTTAAATCACAGAAAACATACCAGATCAACCCAGTATGTAGGTAGGCAGCAGTAGAATAAACATTAATTCTTCAATCATCAACATTACAAGTAACCAGTAGTAAGATGTGCAAGAGTCAAAGCGAAAGCACCCAGACACCAGATGTAACAAATATTCCTGTTTCTCTAGAATGATGTGTGATCGAGAAGTGCAAGGTGGCAAAGCAATAGGAACCGCCCATATCTTGCTGATCCAGCCTGTTTTCTCACCCTGTTCTCTGATAATCTCACTGACGCCATGAAAGAAGCCTCTGTAGCGTGGCCGAAGGGAACACTGGTCATGGATCATCTTCACCTGGCAGAGGATGAGGGAAGAAAACCAATCATAAGAGGTGCCCATTTCATCGATCTATTGTTCAGTCAGATCATCGTTGATGAGCAAAATGAGGGAACAGAAACATCTGTGGTAACATTCAACTCCACCAACCTTGAGTGTTTCCATGGGACAGACTACAAGGACAGCCTCTGCTATCCCTGCCCCTAAACCGCACAATAAACTCCGTGTGTTGTCTAGACGACCAGTGGCATCCCGCATGGGGCTGCTGAGCATCTCAAAAGTCCCAAATCTGAGGAAGAGCAGAAGATAATAATACTAGTAAGGAATAAAACAAACAACAACAATGAGTTATCAGGGAACATATTTGCTGCTGAAACAAAGCTACACTATGCAACATTGCATGTTGGTGGCTCCACAAGGCAGCTTGGGGAACAAGGCGAGAGGTAGCTGTTTGAAAATTTGTAACTTGAATACCCGGAAATCATGTGATGTGACATCAGTAAACTGCACACGCTCATGTTTACCAACCCGGCCGGACTGTAATCACTTTACCAAAGAGACAGGAGAGGGAAAGATCTAACGTTACTGAGCCCAGCTTTCTCCCGACAGAGAGCTTGCTCTCAGCTGTTCAGGAGATATTTTGCATTTGTCACTTCCTGTGCATGGAGGAGTGTCCATATCCGACACCAGAATTTGGGCAAACAGAGCAAATCTACTGGGTCTCAATTAGTGGGTATGGAACGCTCTTCTCAATTGCAGCCCCACTTTGTGGTATACCCTGATAAGACTATATTTTTACATACAAACCTTGCCTAGTATAGTTTCAAATGTAAAAATAAAAAAAGTACAGGGCATGTGTGTGTGTGTGCCACCTCACCTCACTGCAGACTTCGGGATAGATCCATAGAGTAGAGAGCTAAGGCCTCGGTACAACCCTCTGAGACCATGGTCCTGCACGGTCAACTTCACACAGTCCCCTGCAGGCAGGCATACACACACACACACACAGAGTACCCAAGTGTCAGTAACGCATGCACCCAGCATGTCTAGTGCATAGTGCATCTGCATTCACACAGCAGTAATCAACACACATATTGTAACCTACCAATCCCTCTGTATCGTGGTGGGTTGGCTCTCTCATCTAGCTGCAGTTGGGTCTTCACATACTCTGTAGGGAAGGTGATACAGATCTCTATACCTCCTGCAATACCACCTGGAGGAGAAACATAGATGGGGTGAAACACTGTAATATAAAATATATATAAATAATAAATGAATAAAAAGAGAAAGATGTGCATACAACTAGCATCAGAGTGCGTTTTGACCCAATTCTGCTTGGTAGTGTTAATGGGCGACAGATTGAGATTAACGTTAGGCTGCGCGGGTTACTAGAGATGAGCAGAATAGGCTACTGACTGGTGACTATGTCTGCTAGGTGACTATTTGTACTGCAAATCTACCTGCGAGGATGGCCTTTCCAGGATGCGTGGACTTCCTTCCTCCGATTGCAGCAGCTGCCAGGTTTCTCCTTGCTCCATACTGGTAGATAACCGGGAGGGAGCCCAGCCCCGCTACGGCAGCACCCAAACACTGGGATGGGGGTTGATGGGGAGCGGTGGTCGAGCATCCACGCCTGGTACCACAACTCGCGCACGGTCCGTCATGCACCGAAAACGGCTTCAGCAGTGAGGACATTTTGATCAGGTCTGGCTGAGATCTCTGTACTGTGGTGGTCACGGGTCAGTGGCGTCGGTCCCACTCGGACAATGTCAGACAGCTCAGTCAACAACACAAGCTCACTGATGTGGCGGCGGAGGCATCATGAATATTGAAACAGCGGTCAGGTGATGGGGCCGGCCATTGGTTCAGCCTGCTGTTTAGTGCCATAATTCAATCACGTGACTATGCATGACTTCCGGCAACCAATGGCGTGGACGATACCGGGCTATTGATCCAATAGAGAGATAACAAACGCGCTGAAAAAAGGTAATGTCGAGCCCCATTAATTTATAGCCCGACAAATATGATAATCCATAGAAAATGTCCAAAACGCATATTTAGGACATACGCAGTTATGTAGTGGTAAATAAAAAGATTGGTAAATTCCAGTCTGTGGTCAATTTAAGGCAAAAAAACACCAATATTAACAAAAATCAACTATATTTTAAAAAAAAACAACCAAAACCCCCCCCAAAAAACCCAACATAATTTAGTGCCCTATCCTTAAAACGTACATTATGTTGATAGCTCTAACTCTGATGTCACTATGAGTTACCACATTAAGATGTATGTCAACCTAAAAATCTAGATAAACTATATTCGGGAAAATAAAAGGTAAATAAACAGTTTGGGTGAGTTTACCCTCCACTGCATCTCTAGGCATCCCTGTTGGTTTTGTTATATGTCTAAGAGTTACCCCGAAAAGTATGGGGGGAAAAAAACATTAGTTTCGACTACAGCTCAAACCCCTGGCAGTTTCATATGCCAGTTCATATCTGGCAATTGCAAACGGAAATTTGGTATACTGCTATTGCTTGTTAATCCCTGTCCCTTTAAATAGTGCTCTTGTCATACCACAGCACACACACTACCTCCCCCCTCTCACCCTTTACAGTGAAACTAGGTCAGTGTTTCCATCCCCCCTGAAAGAACAAGTGAGCGATGAGTGAGTTAGTGAGTGAGTGAGTGTGTGAATCCCAATACTCCAAATATCTAAATTAATATGACTTATATTGTTCATTTGGTACTTGGTTTGTATAGAAAGAAAGATCAATCTTATTGCACTAGGCAGTTTATTTTGCTTTACTGATATTGATCTATATTGTAATTGTGGATATAGTGGAGGAAGTACATTTTAGTGTGTGTGTGTGTGTGTGTGTGTGTGTGTGTGTGTGTGTGTGCATGCGTTTGTACGTGTGATCAAATATAGGGGTAGACTATAGCAAAGAATTCTAGCTCAGGGGGCAGATGCGGGTAGCGAGACAGCACTTCCTCCAGCTGGCCATCCTCCTCTTCGGTGTCCTCACTCACAGAGTAGATTCTCACCTGGGGAACACCATCATTATCATTATCATCATCACTTGTGAATGGTGTGTGTGTAGGCGTGTCTGTTCGTGTGTGTCTGTGCGTGTAGATGCACATTCATGCATTTTGTGTTTGAATTTTTGTCTCACTCTGATGTTGTTGAGACAGCTCCTTTTATTTAGTCTTTTCTGCAGCAGCCTCTCCACAGTGCTGATTTCCAGGAAGGCCCCAACTTTCAGCTGCTGCAGACACACACACACCTTAACCAGGTGCAGCAGCTCCTCATCCAAGGTCTCATGACAGTTACTCAGGTCCAGGTTCAGATACTGTACACAGCCAGCAGAGGGGGTCATTGTACAGAAAATGAAAATCACCTTAACCTGTCATAACTCAAAATATTGGTCAGTGTTATAAACATTACAAATCTACAAACCTCTGCAGTTTCAACATATACATATATTCATATTTAGCTGTCACACACCACCTGTCCTTTTTGTTCAATCTAATAAATCCAGTAAAGCCATAAACTAAACATATCGTCCCCCATGAATGATGCATCCCCCTTATGGCCAATTAGTAACAAATATGTCCCCTTTTGTTCACCTGTAATTGTAGTTCCCCCCTTCGGCCAATCAGTGTAACTTTGAAGATGCTTTAGTGCTGTGGTAAAATGCATAATTTCTCCCAAGTGTCATCAAAATCTGATCAGTGGTGTCTGATATATTGTGTGTGACAAATGGACAAACAAACAACCAATGTATCACTCGCTTTGGACCAATCAATGTAATTCTGAAAATGTCACAACACATTGGTGAGATGCATCATTCCCCCAAGTTTTGTCAAAAGCAGATCAGTGGTGCTTGAGTTATTGCACCTGAAGGATAGATGGCCAGATAGAGGAACGAATGTACGGTAGTTTGTAGCAGTAGTTTTAAAAGGGGGTGTCATACTGCAGTTACAGTTTGGGCCTTGAAAGTTGCACTAGACTAGATTTTTATGTAAAATAAATCTTTAGCAGTGAGCGAGTACTCAGTAGTGTCAAATGAAAGCTGAACTCACAGATCTTTAGCCTCTCTCATCCCTTTGTTATCGGTATTGGTATAAAGTGATCACAGACCGGCCGGGTTAGCAAACATGAGCGTGCTGTGTGCAGTTTACTGATGTCACGTCACATGATTTTTGAAGTTCATATTTTTCAAACAGTTACCTCTTGCTGCCATTTGGAGCTGCTAATGTGTGAAGGTCCCTTGCACAGCTTTAAGACACTGATAAAACACTGATACATCTAGGCTAAGATACTGGTGCTAAAGCTAATAAGCTGCTTCCTTATAACAAGTGGAAAAATCACATATCAATCACACTTAGCACCCTCTCTCTACAATTGGTTTGCCTTTTACTTTCTGTTCAGCCCCCTGACCTGCAAGCTGTGCCGGTATTGAGGCAGCATGTCAGAAAGGACAGGCTTGGCACTCCACTCTTCATCAGAGGAGTAGCAGGCTGTCATGGTGTACTCCATGAGGGGAATCTGAGGTAACAGCATCCTAGCAAGTCGGTCAGTGTTGACCAATTGCACCACACTGAGCTTGACTTTCAGGCCTGGGCAGCTTGATACCAAGCTTGCCCATGAGGTACCACACACCACCTTGATAAGAGAGAAAAGGAAACAGGGAGCAAAGAAGAACAGAACAAATGAGACTGAATGGTATTTCATTTCAACAGTAGCGTTTTCTTTCTGCTGCAGTATTTGGTGGGGTTGGAACTCAAACCCAGGACCTTATGATCCCGAAGCACCAGCACCACTACTATGCCAAGAGGGATATTTCACTTGGGGGAGCAATTAGCGGATCAATACACCATCCCCACCATACAGGGGTATGTGTCCTTACACTCAGCTCCCGTGAGCAGACATCCATGCAGTTTCATTGATGGTCTGCAATGCTTTCTCACTTCTGACACCAATGGAGCTTCTGATAGGCATGGGACTTGAAACCAAGACTACATGCTCCCCAAGCAACTATGCTACCACTGTGCCACTGAGTATATCCCACTTGGCTGGGGAGTGGGCAGTGCTGCTACATTATTCAAACCAACACCTCTTCAACTTTCTATTTCCCCCTCACCTGTCCATGGGGCTCACTGGAGTGGCACTGCAGTAAAAATGTTTGTAACATGCCCCCATCTCTTTTTGTATTGTGCCTCCATTCGTGGCCTTTGCGTCCCAGGAACAGCAGCAGCTCATCTGACAGACAGGAATAACTGAGGGTCAAGCTGGTGAGGCCTTGCAGGCTGTGCAGGATGCGGGGCAAGCTGGGGTTGAGGTGGACATGCAGGGAACCACAGAAGAATTTCTCCAAATCCAGAGAAGAGATCTGACCACATGGGTAGGGGTGCTGCTGGGAAAATAATAGGGCTGAGAGCAGCTCCAGACCCTACAGGTTAAAGGAGAGAAAAGGATCAAGAGAGGGGGAGGGGTTATTTCATGTCTTAAATCTATAATGTTTATTTAATGAAAATGTGAAATTAAAAGAAAAGTACAGTGCTTTCTGAATACAAGAAGAGAACAGTGACAGTTGTGTATTAATAATAACTATCTTTTATTAATAAGAAAATGATTTTCTAAAGTGCTGTACACCCTGAGGAGGTTTGATAGAGCACAGGTAGAGAGGAGTGAAGTGTCTCAAACCTAACTGGCAGACCTGAATTTGCTTTTTGATGATCACTGGCACTGCCATGGTAAACATGTTTGCTGAAACATTAGCTTTGGATTGTTACAAATGTGTTTTATTCACCTGCTGCAGGGAGTTTCGCATCCCCCTCAGCTGAACAGAGCACAGCTGTGAGGCCCCTTGGCGGAGGAAGAGAGCCAGGCACTGCACCAAAGAGTTCCTATGGTGGTACGTCCAGCATCTCCGGTCCAGCTCCAGCCCGTTTACGGAGAGGGACCGCAACTGAGCCCTTGCCCTGAGGAGACAAAATAAAGCTCCTTATCATGTATTGTCTGAGGGGAATGAGTCATGACAGTGAAATATTTGGTCTTCAAATGAAAAGATCAGCATTACAGGAAACTAAAATTAATCTGGTTTGCCCACATTCCACTCCTGGTACACAAGACCCATTCCTTTACCTGGTGAGCTCTTCAAACAGTCCTATGATTGTGCATTGCAGTCGCTGGGCCACCATGGAGTTGCGTGGAGGAAAACACACACACACCTCCAGACTTTCCAGGTAGCGTCCCATGTAGTGGGCGTAGGTCAGTGTGGAGAAATGTTCTAAGTACTTGGATTTTGACAGCCGACCCGAGAGATGGATGCAGCGGACACGCCAGAGAGAGGGAGAGCGCATCACAGAGTGCCAATGACGACACACCAAGTCTGCATTCATGCGATCGCAGTCGCCCAGCCAACGAAACACGTGCCTCAAGCATACATCAGGAAGTGGGCCCCAAACATATGCCTTCTCTAGGTCATCATCACCTTCATCATTGTGATCTGAGTATTCCTCGCATCCTGCCTCTTCCTCTCCATCCGCATCCTCATCTTCTCCTTCATCACTCTCCTCCTGTCCTGCTCCTCCCAACGTTTCCTCTCCATTGTTCTGTTCTATGTCTTGCAGGGCATTATCCTCTAGGGCAAAATCCTCATCCATTTTAGTTTGGGTAATCCCAGGGTCACAGAGTTCACTTAAAGACAGTATTTGAGTATTAGAGTTAGGGCAAAGTCACAAAAATCAGTAGAAATGTCAAAAGCAATTTAGTGGTTTGTTGTAAATGGGTATTAATTAAAAGTTGAATGAAACAGAACTGCCTGACGTTACAGGCAGTCCTAGGGGATGAACAGGTGATCCAAAACCACCCTCCATCTGACCAGGCATGAGCAGTGATGGAATGCCCCAGTGATCAGTGTTATTCCTCTATTGTGACATCATTCTGCTAAATCTGACATCACAAGCAACAAACAGTTCTTCATTTGCTTTCCTATTTGAACAGCTGCACAGAGTAGTTTAAAATAATATTTAATGGGAGGAAAGAGGAGACAGATTTTGTATGCATGCAATTTATTGGTGGTCACATGTCAGTAAAAACATAAACAAACAAAGAAACTAAACATGTCCTGAGCTCAAAAAGAATAAAAGAACTTAACATGGCTCAGCTTAACCTGAAGTGAAAACAGAGACAGGGTTGTTTAAAAATGCAAACAGTTATTGCACATTTTTGTATCTGAATATAGAATTTCCTGAGATCAATGGTGCAGAGTGTAGACAGCAAATTTAATTTTTTAAAAACACAGAAACTAGATTTCCTCAGCTGTTTCTCGGGTGATAACATTCATTTATTTGCTGGTTTCTTCAACCCACCAAACAGCCGACATTTTGCCTGTACAAAGAGGGAAAAAGAAGAGTCTTAGGTCAACTTAGTAAGCAGTGTGAGGACCTCTCTTAAACTGTGTGTCTGTGTGCCAACCTCATGCCAGCGGAGTGTGTCAGGGGGCAACCCCAGATGGCAGTGAGGGCAAGTGTGTGTCTGATCAGGCAGTTCCTGGTTCCTGTACCCCCAGCAAGGTCCCTCGCTGCCCCACAGAGGAAGAGGGGTCGAGTGGGAGGAACAAGCTACGCCAAAGTGGGGTCGAGGATCTGTCTGGTAGCTCACTCTTGGGCCACTAGAGGGCAGTGGCGACAAAGGATCTGGGTCTTGCTGCAACACAGCAACACAGTGCAGTTAAATGGGACGTGTTATACACGATCAGGACTGTTGGTTTAGCAAATGACTTCAGTAATGACATAACACTATGTCTTGAGGGAAAAGGCTACCATTGCTCCAAAGCTGCAAAAGAAAGGAAATTCAGATAAGAACCATGAATGCTAACTTCATCTGGTTCTTTATCAAGATGTTCCTTCAAGACAATTACAACAGTTCTTTAATTATATCTACTTTCAAACAACATGTAGGCAACAAGATACCTTGGGACAGGGGTGATTTTATCCTCTTTTTATACCAAACAGCTTCAGGTTAAAAAACTTCAGGTCTTAAAATTTCCCTTGCCTTAGGAACCCAGCTAAGTCATTCTCCTACCGTCACCAATACCCTCAAATAGGAGAAAAACATTGCCTGCTTA
>CABFOQ010024549.1:0-21719 GCA_900660455.1 Gephyroberyx darwinii
CCCTTTTTCATTACTGCATTCCTCCTCTCCTCTCCTCTCCTCTCCTCTCCTCTCCTCTCCTCTCCTCTCCTCTCCTTTCCTCTCCTCTCCTCTCTCCTCTCTCCTCTTATGGTATTGTCTTTCTAATGCAATGTACACAATGTCTTCCTGTTTGTTTTCCATCGCACAATAAGCTTCCCCTGGGGGAATCAGCCTGGGCTCTAGTAAGTATGAATGCACAATTAAAGCTACATAGATTACACACACACTACACCCTTACATGCACATCCACTGTGTGAGGTGCATACTTAAATGCTCATATGCGTGCCCCCACACACACATGACTATTCATGCCATGGCCACACACATACACACACACACACATATACACTCTCTCTTGCTCTCTCTCTCTCTCAGTATTAACAGTATCTGATTATCTGATTTGATCCATTCTCTTCCAATCTATTCCCTTCTTCCTCCCCTTTCTTTCACCCCTTGCTTGCTGTCTTGGCAAATAAATGGATCGCATGCTACAACAATAAAAGAGAAGAAAGGAGCAGTAGCAGCAAGAGACGAGGGGGGGGTTGATGGGGAGGTTAAATCAATCCTCAGTCAACCCAAGCGCTGTCCATGGCCGAACAATATTCCCTGTAATGGTACATGGTGGCAACTGCTGAAACTGGCGGCAAGTATGCAATTAGTGACGGGTACTCCTGCGATCAGAACTCTGTTTTTGTTGATATGAATAGAAAAGAGACATTTCTCTCTAGACAGGAGAGGAGGAAAGGGGTGGGAGAGGAGAGGGAGATCAAAGGCAAGGATGAATCCCCTGGCCCGTGGTCTGCTCCAGCTGATAAGGTGGATCAGAAGGGAATATAGACCTACACACACACACACACACCCACGCCACAAGATATGCCCCAATGTTTCCTCTGTCCAACCACACTCACCCAACCTATCAGTCTGTTCTGTAATCACAGGCCAGCCATATGATGTTTAGACTGTAATCCTCAATGTCACAAGGCCAAATCTATATTACAGGATCTTATCCAAAGGGGAAGTAGCCTCCCAAACACATCACAATCCATACACTCTTCACTGAGATGTTATTCATAGGTTAGAGGGAAACCGAGCGTGATGCTGAAGGAGGTTAGCTCTCGTTGACAAAGACAGGCAATAACAGTGCCAGTGAACCTCCCATTATAGGTTTCCGAGTGAATTGATCAAACATGAGACTCACAACAGCTAAGAGCAGAGGAACGCTTGGTTTAATCATGCAAAGGAGTGCATGCAATGGACAGAGCAGCAAGTGACCTAGATAGAAGATAAGTAGAGTCATAGAAAACTGCAGCTCGATGAACAAGATGAAGCGACTTATTTTTCCACGACTCATGGAAATATATATATATATATATATACATGTATATATCACTTTGGTTCACTGACAACCTAGAAGTACATGGTTGAATGGGAATCTAAGAGGCGGGTACAAAGGTATACACCACTTTGGGATTTTTCCAACTTAATCCTGCCTCTCCGTGTTTATCTATTGCAATTCAATTAAACTAAAAGGCAAAATAGTGAAAGTGAAATAAATCATTTACCTGTATATGGAGACATTTTCTATGAGGTCTGTAGTCTCTGTGTCTGTGATGATGATGCCTTTCGGTGAGACTGTCAGTGTTACTTTCCGGAACTTCTTGGCACTGGCTCTGGCCTGTTAAAAAAAAAACACATACACACACAATAAAGTCATATGGAAAAACAACTTGTCTCTTAGAGGCAGAGCTAGCCTGTCAATGTGACACAAATATAAGATGAAGTTATTTTTGATAAAAAAAAGTGTAGCGGCAGAGCAAAATCGAAACAGGCTGCATGAGTTGTCCCAGAAATGTGGGGAAATTATAAAAAGGCGACAGAACGGGGAAGGGAAGATGGTATGTGCAGCCCAGAATGAGTATTCGAGGTCAGGCAGGCAGCCACTGACTCCCCCTGCCATCTCAGCTCCATCTGGCACGTCAGAAAATAAGGTAAAAGTGCTGAGCTTGTGCTGTGTGAGAGTGCCTGTTGACAATGACCTCATTACCACCCGATTAGCAAGCAAATGTTACGTTGTCCTTTTCAGGTTCATATCCAAGAGAATCAATAGAGGGACTGGGAAGGAAGAAAAAATGGAAATAAAGAGAGATTTTCCTTACAATAGTCACTGTATATGTTTATACATATATTGACCCTGTATAAGAACACTTTCTATTTTGATAGAAATAGAGGCCAACAGTGGAGACAGTGAAGCTAAAAAGGAAAAGGAGGGGGGATTCATGGTTAAACAAAAAAAGGACTTCTCAAGGACAAAAGGAATGGTGCCATGTCTTACTGGTGGGGCCTAAATGCCCTGGAGATAGTGACAACGAACAGTGTACTCTGTACCCACAGCACATGAAATATCAGAAACTGACATTATAACGGGAAGAGAAAGGGTGCTGTGCCTGACTGTGGCAGCTTCTTCATGTAGGAAGTGCGAACAACCAAATATTCCACTGTCATGTTACTTGTGTCATGCCACAAGGCAAAAACCAATCTGTCAGTTTGAGATATGGCAAGTTCAGCCATTCTCTATGTTTGGTCCCTCAGTCTTGTATTCCTCAATAAAACATGTAGCAAATGGAAAACTCACAAATATATTCATTAATCCCATTCAGGTTGCTTGTTTTTCCCAGAGAACGGATAGACAATTGACTTTCTTTTTCTATCCTGGAGTAAATCAGCTGATTCTTAATCCTGCCACCAGGTTTGGTTCCGTCTCTAATTGAGAAGTGGGGGTTGTTATGATTAGGCTGCCTGTGCCAGGCTTTTCTGTGCAGAAAAAGGATTGTAACAGATTAGCAGAGACATCCTCATTGGTGGTGGTGTGTGTGTGTGTGTGTGTGTGTGATTGTGTTTGCTTGTAAAAAAGCAAGTGAGAAAAAATGAAAGGAATAAATATTAAGTCATATTGTTCATTGTTCATGGTATTTTTAGTTAGTGGTTTGTGTGCATCTAAAAAAAACATACAGGCAAATGATAGAGTTTTCTGTATGTCTATGAGCAGGGTGGTATGAAATGTTATGTGTAAATAAAAAAATAAAAAAGCCTTGTGAAAATTGACAGCATTCTGAAATGATGTGGACAACCATGCTCAGAAAATCCCCCGAGTCTCAAGGCTCTGGAGCCAACATCAAATCAATGATTTGACTGCTGCACATGTGCAACCCATTGATAATCCTGGCTTAACAATGATGTTTCCATGTGACTATGCTGACCTTGATAACATAAACACAACCTGGCCTTAAGTACACCCAAATGCCAAGGAGTATTATAGAAAGTTGAAGCTGTTCTCTCGGACAGTTCAGGCTGGCAGTGAACATTTTGGAACTAATGTTTGCCAGAGCCAGAAACAAGAATGGTCCTGCTCCCTAAATGTGTAAGGTCATATTGATGCACTGAAGAAATCCATGAATATTGAATTGGAAAAGGTGACAGTATGAGTTTCTGGACATGGGGGTACATTTTCTGACTCCAATTTAATTACTATTGACATCAAGGCCCTTCTATATAAAAGTGTAAATCCATTATTTGTCTATAGAGGTACCCCAGGTTGCAAATCAGTATGGCATGGGTTTCTAACTTAATTCAAAAGATTGATCTGGGACATCAGAATACCCCCCACTGATCACTGTGGGGGGTAAACCTTTACAATGTCACTCGCATTTTCACATTGAATGCACTGATCATGTCTACAGAATCTTTTAACATGTTTTTAGCAAATATCATAATCAATACAGTACAAGCATATTGTATACATTAGTTACACTATAATGTAAGTATGTTATGTATTGACTGTAACATTAAATGTCAAAATAGTGGCATTATAAAGTAACCAGTGACTCACGGTGGCGACAATCCTGCGAATGGCAGCAGATGCCATGTCCTCTCCTTTGGGCTGGCCCACCAGGGTCATGCCCAGGTACTTCACATTGAACACCATCCCTTCCAGCAGCGTCTCCTTGGTGTCTGTCCAGTTCTCCGGCAGCTCTGATTGGACAATAAGACAAGACATTGGAAATCACTGAATGGGTCTGATATGACTGGGTGTTGGGTGAATATCTTGGTGGACATCTTGGTGGACATCTCCAAAATGTCAACGTTTCATGAACTAAGAAAAACGTCTTTGTTTTTAACTTGGCCACCATGCATTTTTTTTGTTTCTCCAAAAGGGTTTCATAAGCCAAAGGTTCATAGAATTTTCACAACAAAGATAACTGGCTTGGTGGAAATTGTGCCTGCAGACTTTGGGGTTCACAGGGCTGCAATGCCCTGCTGTCACTGTAGCTGTGATGTAGCTCTCCCGCAGGTAGCAACAAGCTGTCCCCTAGCTAGCTACTGTGGGCAGAGAGGGGGGCTGTTTCCATGCAGAGAGTTTAAAATATCTCTCAGCAACCCCTGGACATGGGACAGAACCCTGCAGAGGAGCATCAAGGCAGGAAGTAATTGCAAAGCAACAGGGCTCACAAGAGTGGGCAATACTACACCATGTCACATTTTTGATGTGGCAATAGGTGACACATAGTAATCCACCAATCCAAAGCATTTCAAAACATTCATTTAACAATAAAGTCTGCTATAATAAGGACAATCATACCATAAATTCATAAACAATTGATTAACAGACAAAGAATTGCAATAGTTTTTCCTCTTTTGCCTCTTTTCCTCAGAGGTATTTCTGCACATAGCACAGATTGAGATGAGAGAATGAGATTGACTAAGAAAATGAGCAAGACGAACATGGAGGGCCAGAGAGAGACATGATCGGTGTCCAACATTCTGCTGGGCTGTACTGGCACCGAATCATCCTCATGGGCTGAGCCATCTGTCACTGGCAGGCCCCAAGCAGCTGTTTAGGCATACAGGGGAGAGCGCCATCCCCTTACACCCCTTCCACAGGCATGAATTTTAACTAAATTTTCAATCGCACTACAGGGGTCGGTTCACAACCAGAGAGAACAGTTGACGTTATTTAATGTTTTAAAGTAAAGATTGCTTAGGCTCATGATGGATAGCATAGTTCATTGTTTTTGATTGTTCTGGGTGAGAGGTAGATTAGTAAAGTTAAGGAATGTGAAGTCATCTTAAGAAACTCATGGAATTTGTGCTTTAAAGTGGCACACTTGCCTCACTGCAAAAGTTTCCTCCCACATCCCAAATACATACAATTCAGGTATTGGAGGCACTAACTTGCCCAGAGGTGTGGAATAGAGTGATTGTCTGTCTATCTGTGTTAGCCCTGTGATGGAGGGTGTTTCCCTGCTTTCTGCTCAATATATCCTGGGATAGGCTCCAGCCGCCTGTGACGCTGAATAGGAA
The DNA here is from genome assembly GCA_900660455.1 of Gephyroberyx darwinii. Classification (NCBI taxonomy): domain Eukaryota; kingdom Metazoa; phylum Chordata; class Actinopteri; order Trachichthyiformes; family Trachichthyidae; genus Gephyroberyx; species Gephyroberyx darwinii. Next base: position 5,380 of record CABFOQ010024549.1, read on the forward strand.
TAAGCTGGTAAAGAAAATGAATATTATTTTATTAAATGTATTACATTTAGTCTACTGAGCCACTGAAGTTTTGGATACTTTCTTTCTGAACCTCAATCTATTATTTTTCATTTAATTATCCATTATATACAATGGGAACACAGTCACAGGCAATCCAAAAGAAGTTACAAAAGATCATCACCACTACTTTAATTACTCTATTGATCCTCAAAGGAGAAATTCATATTTTCCCCTCTGTGGCAAGTCAGAGGTCGTGGTCAGCTACAGAACAGCCCCCTGGAGATATTAGGAGAGTTACAGTGTCTTGCTCAAGGATTCTTCAACAGGGCAGATCCTTACTGTCACAGAGGATTGAACCTGGACTTTCTAACTTAAGGACAGTTTCTCTACTCACTGCACCACCCTGCTGCCCTGCCAGTTCAGGACATCATCAACTTTGTTCCAACACTAGCTCAGAGAACACTAATTTAGCGTTTCATCTAGACCTAGAGGTATTTGTGGTCATAGTCTTAAAATACAACCTAACAATTATGCACAATCACAGTAGGGTGACAAAAATGTCCAAAATGTCCAAATGTAAATACTTGAATTATCTTTTACTTATTAGTTAATTATTACTTCTAATTTTCTTTACAATCTTCAAAAGACCTTGGATAATGTTGAGCCAATTATCATGAATACAGTGATACAGAATATTATGCAGCAATCTGTGACACTTTCATGTGAAATTCTGAAGTGAAAATGAAAATCTGTGTAATCCTAACCGAACCCTTGAGGCGAAACCATTACATGTGACTTTGTGATCCCACTTTGAAATGTTAGGGTTGTGAAAGCATCTCCCATTAATTATATGTCTCTCACACCACAATAAATCACAGGTCACATTAAATCAACTGGTGGCATGTGGTTTAAATGAGACAAAAGGCAAAAGAAAAGGTAAAGGGGTAAAGAACAGAGATGTAACCTTGCTTAACTGAAACCTAAGAAGTTCAAATGTACATTATACTGTAGCGGCAAAGGATTCCTAAATCAATACGACTGATTTAGACACAAGGGACTGCATATATAGGTCATGCCAAGATGGTCAAGATGTCAGTTTCCAAAGACATCAAACCCATTCATAACAAGAACTACAAAATAAATATGGCCACAACAACCTATCTGCAAAAGGTCTGTGGTCTAATCCTTCTCACAATACAAGTGGTATTAACTGTTATATTAACCGCCTAAACAAAATAAATTAAATTAAATTAAACTATTAATTTGCACCCCCTTTGATCCTCTTCTGCTGGAGCCTACTTTAAGGACCAGGCCTGTAGAAATACACAACGCCGATGTGAGTGAAGATGAGCCTCAAGCTTCTGATGGTCATCACAGTCCATGAGCATGTGTAGCTCAGGGCTCACTAACTATCCAGCTAAAGAGAGATAACTGATGGGATATCTTCAGAGTCAGGAAAACAGATTTGGAAACATTCCTGTAGTATTGGTTCTTTCATTTATTTTTGGCGCTGATATCAGCATCACTCATGTCAAAGTTACAAAGCACAGTTTCTCTCTCCTGGAAAAACAATGTTTTCCCTTCCTCGATAGCTCAGAGTCCGCTACTCCCTTTTGGATTGAAGCCCAGATTCTTTACACACCTTACCTCCTGCCAAAGCCTGCTGTGTAGAGAGGGATGTCCCATCTTACAGATCTAAGATGCTGACATACAGCAACTCTTGACCAAAGTGTGCCTCTGTGGATCAATTCTTTAAAGTTCTAAAACCCAACCAAAATGCCACAGCACTACAATGCTAAACTGCTACCGTCCATACCGTATCTTCGCCAGGCTACACACATGAATTATTAAAAAGCTTCATGTTGATGCTCCAGGCTTTCAAATATATTATCCCCCCAAAAGAGGAACGCTTAAATATTTAATAAATCCTGTGTGACTGTGGGACTACAGAGGGACTGGGACTGATAAGAGTGACAGGGACAAGCGGAGTGAAACTAATTGGATTTTTACAGCAAGTTTAAGCAAATACTAGGGAGCACCCAGACTTGGCAGGAGGCCGGTGTGTTTTTGAACAGCAAAACAGCAAACAGCTACATCTATATGTTTGTCATCTGTGAAAGTGTGTGCGTCTGTGTGTGTGTGTGTGTGTGTGTGTGTGTGTGTGTGTCATGTGTCAAGGTGATCCAATTTGAAAGAGCATGAAACAAGATTACCGAGGGAGAGGCAGCGGCGGTGCACTGATGACGTTTGCATCTTTATTGAACAGATGCCTGGCAACACTTTCACTCCCGGGCTGTTGCAGAAAAGTGCACTGATATCATTATGGTCACTCAAAAGCTTTGCAGTTGTAACATGCAGTAAAAGTAACAATGCATTACAACGAAGCCACAGAGCAATTTGATGACATTTTGCTGCGCTGAGCCTAAAGGGTATACACATAAAATCATAATACAAGAGCCCTGAGATGTCGTGGGCCGTAGGCTTTCCTTGCAACACAAAACATTTAACAATCTACTGAGCTGACAACTGGGTACCTTGGGCTCTGCATGCCTTGAGCTACACAACATCCAGTGATCACCAGCTGGGTGTTTGAGCTACAGGATTAATGCTTTAATTTGCACTCAAAAGTCAAAATGATACCCTGGTGGGTTCTGGTCTCGCTGAGCACCTTACACTGTGGATTAATTAATAACACAAACACGAGCACATATGCACACAGGCATTTCCACAATCTAACATATGAGACCACACACACTGGCATGCACAGGGCACACACACACACACACACACACAAAGCACCTTTTACCCAGGATACCATCATTTCAATTAATTGCAAAAGCTGCTAGAATAAATGTGTGCTCCAGGATTAAAAAAAACACAACCGTTCCCTTTCCCACTGGTCAGTAAGTAGGCCATTCATTTAAAGGTGGCTTCGCACACCACCTAAGTACAATATCAACATATGAGTAAGTGAAGTATTCTGCTTGCCTTTCGAAACCAATTGACACCCCCATCCTCCACCCGCTCCTTGTTATAATGTCTCCGCTTTACTGTTTTACTCATCCTAAGGAACTTTGAATCTAGGACACCACCTTGACAGGAAAATAGGCCGCATATTCAGGGAAGATGGTGGGCTGGGATGGTGTGGGGGGGGGGTGTAACTGGTTTTCTGATCCTGCCTTGAGGGTAAACCAAGTAAAGCCAAGTCCTCCCTCTCAAAATGCTGTCTTCTTACTAGTTCCTTAATTCTCTCTCTCCATTCACCGCTCTCAACCATGTTCACTTCCTATGGTTATATCCATGGCAGGAGAATCTCTCTCTCTCTTAGGAGGAGGGCATTTAGTACTACTCAATCACAGCTGCAAGCCACTCGCCAAACAATGACAACAACAACAGTAACACCAAGGAGGTATAGCATGGCATCAAAAAACCAGCCAATGTTGCTAGGCAACCACAGCTATTATCACTAACAATCCAGCAGCGCAGGGGGGTGGTGCTTCCAAATTACATTATTGAACACCTTGGCTGGGCATCAAAAGAGGCATACAAAACACATAAAGTGCTCGGAGAACACAGGAATTAACTTACTGTACTTGTGCCCAGAATTGGAGCAGTGTGTGATATCCCTCCTCTGGAACCACATTCATGCACCCAGTGGGCCCAAGTTCAAACTGATGTTGAGCTATTTTCAAATCTTGCCAACCCTCCTTTGATTTCCTTTCATTGCTTACCCAGGAAGTAACACTGTATTGACACTGAAACAACCCTGACATAACTTAGACGGCATCAAACATTTGCTGTCTTGACACTACCCTAAGAAAATGTGATGTTGTAAACCAGAAAACCAATAGCAGTTATATGTCACTGCTGTCAACATGACATTTTAACTAGGATAATAATAAGCTGCCTTACAGTACATGATCATTGTAGCAGTGTTGTGGCTTCATGGCTTTGAATGAGACTAGCATCTGGTGAAACAGCAGTACATTGCAATACATTGCTTATCCTATTGAAAACGGTGAAAAGAGTCCTGAGCTATTTTTTTTTCCTGACAGTAAATGTTACTCCAGTGAAATTTTGCTGAAGGAAAAATTTGTTTTTTGGACATGAGTAATTAAAAAAAGACAAACCCAGCTGGAACCTGGTGGTGAAAACAATCTTGACAAATTTGGTGTTATTGGGTGTAATTATGGTAGAAAGTAGCCAATTCATACCTACTCTAGTTCCTGTGTTTGACTATATTCAGGGATGTAGTGGAGGGATGTAGTATGAGGAAAATTAATGGTGCACATCACTGTAAGTAGTATTATTGATTATTATATTACGTTTATAAGGATATGGGTATTTTAAGGGGAAGAAGAAGAAATCAAAGCTTTCTTCACGGTATAGATTTTTCCCAAAGTGCTTTTTAGTGAAGTATTTTCTTTCATTTGTATTTCAATGCGAAGTTATTAGATCCCATTTTTTCTGCAGAGAACTGCAAGCTAAATCAATTCAATGATTCATTTCCTAAAAAGTATGAATCTAAGAAGAGCATACAGAAGAGTTTGCGTCTAATTAAAAAAAAGTATACATTTTTTAAAAAGTGGGAGGACAACTGTACATCCAGCTTTTGTATGTACAGAAGTCATTTTAGTTAAGCTTTTATTTCACCTTCCCTGTCAGGAAAAAACATATCTGGAGTGGAATGAATCAAGTGTTTGCCCCGGAGGTCCTTGGTTGAATCAGTGTTGGTGTGGATCTTTCAACATAATCCCCTATTCACCAAGAACTCCCATTAATTGCTTTCACTTCAAACACCCTATCTGCTGTTAATCATAATTATGATTCAAGTTATCTGGTATGGGCATGGGTGAGCTAAGAGAGCTACCACAAAGTGAACGCTGTTTAGTTTAGACCGGGAACATGATAGAGGAACTCTAGGTGGCTTGGGAATCATACAGCAGAGACTGGATTCTATATAACAAGAAAAAAGAGTGAAATTCTGAGACCGGTGTTGTGTTGGCACACCAAACATTACATAGCATACCTAATCTAAAGGTACGTGGTTTAACCAAATTCTTAAGATGCTCCCTAAAAGTGAAAGAAACTTTGTCTGAAGGTTCAGAGCACGTTATAAACAGCTGTTTATGGGTTAAACAGCTGTTTATATAAATGCACACATGACTTTTCATATGTATATATATATATATACAGTACTGTGCAAAAGTCTTAGGCACCCTAGATTTTTTTACATATAAATATGGTAAGATATTTAGCTTTAGTTTAGTTTTCTGCATTAGTTTTTTACATTACTGCTTTTATAGTACATTTATTGATATTTAGAAACTTTTCATTTCATTATTTTTGAAAGCATCTTCACTTTTTTTACATGTGCCTAAGACTTTTGCACAGTACTGTATATAAAGGAAACTACAAAAGGAACTACTGTAAGATTCAAGGTTCAACTGTCAGATTTGTGCTAATTGCTTTAGGCTGCATTTGTTAAGCAAAGTACATGCTCTAAGTAGCATGTTTTGTCCTTAGCAGTGTCCGGAGCATGAAATGGGATTAGGATAGAGGTTATTTTGAGGACAGCTATTATTACAAGCTTCAACAGCCAACATAGACATTTGAACTTTGTCCCTGGCTAACTTCCCTCTACTCCATTTATAGCTCACATCCTAAAACGTGTGTGCTAATATTTGTTCAGACAGACATTTACATTTAGATGTTTGTCTCTGAGTCATGATGTCGGCGGTGGAGGAGGTTTTAGCTACATGAGGGGATCAGTGTGGATGGCACTTAGGTGGAATAGGATTGACTCAGTCCCTGATTGGTTTCCTCTGTGTGGGCACACTGGAAAGTAGCAGAGAAAGCAAAATGGTAATTGCATGATATAGTGTTTATATATAATAATAATTAAATATAAAAATCCCACAGCTGTACCTCAGAAAGAGTACCCAGTAGAATAGAACAGAATAGAATAGACTTCAACTCTTTGAGGTGACCTACAGGGTCACCAACAAAACACTGGTCACAGTTTTACACCAATTCTTGCCAAGGTCCCTCCCAGGGTGTCAGTAGTGATTAAGGAATGCCAATGGCACTTCAGTCCTTTTCTCTTCACAAAGACACCAATTTGTCAATGTCTGAAGGAGGAATATGTACTGTGCTGCACTTGATAATAATGGCACGGGCAGCTGACTATTACTGTAATGTACGTTAAATGGCCTTTTGTGTTTGGAGGGCAGAAAAAATTGAATGCAACTTTCATAAAATTTTGTGAAATCAGCACGAAGATTACATGTTATGGACTACATTCCCCTACCACAAAAGGACTATGGGACAATACCGCAAGTTGGATTTTGTGACAATAGCACAAATAGACACACCATTTTAACCTGTTCATCACATTAAGAATTTTTGTTTAGGCAAGTAAAACAACTTTCACTGAAAACATCTGACAGGAATTGAACCCAGGTTGCCAGAGATGAAGCCATGGGTATACGTCCATCTACCAGCCTGACCTGCATGCCCTTTACTTGCTTGCCACCACACTATTTCAATGTCAATCTACTGCCTGTTTCTGGTCATGTCTCATTCACATAATCCTTTTGTGGTGGGAAAGATATTTTTCTCACTTTTTGTGCACAGAGCAGCTTTTAAGACATTAATCAAAATTTCAGGATGCCAGACTCAAGAAATCCTTGAGGATAGTTATTGTGTGTTGACAAACACTATAAGGCTATGTCCTAACCTTTGTATCAGACAAAGGCTAATCTCTGCTTTGTTAAATAAGGGCTCTGATGAAGAGGTCTTTGGTAAAGTCCTTCTAAATGCTCCTTTATCTGTTTCACTATGGACTAATTCATCACTGCAAACACAAGGCAAGGTCTGTCCTGGCATTTTAGCAAGAAAATACAAAACAAAGTCAGGTCAATTAAGAAAACAAGGCTTCTGTCAGACACTTGGGTAAATTATTTCACACAAACAACTCCTCAAATCAAAAAGAGGGGAGGGGCTGTTTAGACATAGACAGTTATAGTTTATCACTGACTGAAGGGCATTAAATATGGAGGTGGCTTGCACAGAAGGACATGCCCATTGAAAGTGCCTTCCATCAATAATTAAATGACTCAGCACCCACCATATGTCTATGTCTGACACGTTGGTTGCTACAGCTTTCCAAATGAATGACGTGAGGTGACAGTTAACATAGGCGTGACCCACCAAGGTGTATTTTTTCTGCCCACTGATCTGGATGCATATTTCCTCCATACTGAAGTTACTTTATACATTTCTAAAGCAGCTTCCATTTAGTGACAATGGGCATTTAGTGACTGAAATCACTAGGAGAAAAAATGTGTTTACTGTGAGTGTGAGGAGTTAATACCTTATATGGGGTTCTCTTAACACCTACATGATGAGGAACAGTAACACACAAAAGAGGAAGAGGAAGATTTTTATGAGATAAAAAATGCAGACGCTTCCACACTGCGGGAAATCTTTCCTTGCAGCTATTTATTCATAAAGCATAATCATTCAGCACCGTGGAAGGATTGTTTAAATTAGCAATTCAAACAGTGGATGATTTTCTTTCTGATGATACAGATCTTTTCCCTCTGGAGTCTTCATCAACTATAAATAGCTCCCTCAATCAATTAAACAAATCCATTCATGAAATAATTGGTTGAAATCTTGTTTGATTTCAAGGGTAAAGCCGTGAGTAGTGAAAGAAAAAGGGAAATCTGGAACAAAACAACCCCGTTCCCCGTTTCAAGTTCAGTGCTAGGAAAACAACACTTTGCTCGGGCAATCATTAGCTTTCTTATCCATTATCACACCAAAGCAAGCAAGACCCTTTCAAGAGCTGCTGATCTAATTTGAGACAGTGTGTCTCTGCGCCCCTTTAATAGATGAGGGCTTCCCATGGGAATACTCCCTAATGCGGGAGAGCACTTTAGACTCCTCCAATTGACTGATGGATGCTAGTCTGACACAGCTGGATGCCTCAGCTTCTGAGGTTCTGGCCTCTCAAGTATCATGATAATGAAAGGGTTAACACTCAGAGTATTAGTGCTTTTCTGTACAAAAGACTTGGGCATCGGTGTTACATTCAAACCGAATTATACACACACTTTAATATATTATTTACATAAGAATAAAGGAAACCATTTTTGCCTTTGATAGTCCACAGTAGAGCGAGACAGGAAAGACTGGGAGAGAGAGCGGAGGATAATGCGAGACAAAGATCGTAGGCCAGATTCAGACCCAGGAGGTCACGGGTACGTGGTATCGCCTTAGCCAACTGAGCCACAAGGATTCCTGAGAACAATTAATTTAACGCCAAATGGATGTAAACGCCACTAATCAAAGATAATAAAAATCATTTTCAAGAAAAAGCCTTCCAAATGATCAAAAGGACTAATGAGCGGGAGCGATTTTCCATTAATTTCCATCAGCGCCACACAAAGATTCAGTAGATCACCTTTAATTGGCTGCATGATTAATAAAAAGATGATTACAGAAATCAATTTAAAGCTCATTCAATTATCTCCGCTGTTTTTCAACAAGAGCAGCTCATCTTAATTAGTTTGACAACCAAGACATCAAGATAACTTGTCTTATGGGAAAAATGCAAAATCTACCAGTCTTTCTAGTTCTTTCTTTTAGCCATATACCAGCATCCACACGGCACACAGCTACCGAAGTTTCACTTTGAGCGTATGCGGTTATTTTTAAGAGTGTGTTTCTGTGCTCTCACTGCGAAGTGCAGATGGGGACATGATGTGTCAGAAATGGTAGGGGAACTTTTAATTTTTCAGGAGAACAGAACACAGTGCCAGCACATCGCCTGCCAGTGGAGGAGCAGGTTCAGCTGAAAAACACATCCACACATCCGCAGTACCTGAGATTTCTCTCGCTCTCTCTCTCTCTCTCCATACTCGTACAGAATAACAATGGAAATATCTTCAAAAAGAGTCTTACACAGGAATGACAGCATATCGCATTTCACAGACAGCTGCCGTGGACATCAAACAGAAAGAGGACAAGGATGCCAAGACTTTGCTGTGCACACTTAAGCTGGTGTGTTTTGTGCGTGCGTGTGTGTGCGCGTGCGTGTGCGTGCGTGCGCAGGTGTATATGTGTTGCTGCAATAGCACGAACGAATATCTCTCCCAAGACAGGGTCTCTCAGTTTCCTTGTGTTGCATAATTCACTTCAGGCCAGAGAACCTGTTTGGTATTCAAAAACACTTTAGATAGTCTGCACATTTCAGTACTGTCCTGTGTATGAGACAGAAACACTAAGGTAGAGTGGCTGTAGAATAGAAAACATGAGAATGTAGGATGAGAGCGTGGGGAGGTGAAATGGGGAGATGGGAGCGTAACTGTTTGTATATTTTATGGTCTCAATACATACAGTGCAGTGCACCTGCAGTTTTAGTGTGATGCTTGAAAATGTCAGGTGTCACAGGTAAGATTAAACAATAATCACCAATTACTTACAGACAGCTATTGCACATCCTTGAGTCTATATTTGAATTCAATGGCTTCATGGTTTCATTCTAAGTTGCTATATAGTATATCCATTTTGGGAAAAACAAATCAATACCTTAAGTTCATTAATCAATGTGTTTAATGTGTGATTCAGTCTTTAACAATGTCATAATTTTGTCAACCAGTTGATTTTGTGCTATCAATTATTTTGTCATAGCAGATGTCACTTGTCACTGGTGGACATCTAATTTTGGAAAAAAATGCTTCAATTGCTAGATTGCTTGACACCTATCATCATCTTTTCCCAACAGACTTTTCACTATTAAACCATGGCCTGGGTGAATACTCAATTCTGATTGTCTGGACTCTGGAGAGGTGTTAATTTTGAGATAGCTGGACAGTTTTGATGTGGTAGTCTTATCACTGTTCTAAATAAATTAGCTGCCAGGATGTAAAAATTTTATTGCGCCAACAGCTGATGCAGTGGGCTCAAATGTGGTTAGAGGTGCAGCATTTATTTAGTTCTGGGAATAACTGTGCCTCTGCCTCTCCATCTTGCCTATAATCACAGTAAAGGATATCCTCTTGGGTATTATTGTTAAACTAGTAGAAAGTGATAACTTTAGAACATATTGGTCAGAGTCATCTAAACCTTTACAACACAATAATCACACTATGGGCAAATCTCATTCTTCAGATGAAAACATACTGTATATTTGCCTTAATACAACTCTCACGGGCCTCACAAAGAAAATCAATAGCCTGCAAATATCAATTCAGCGCCAAAACGGAGAGCAGAATATGATGTGCAGCAGTTTTTAATAACATAAGGCTGAGGCTTTAAAATCAATATTTGTTGAGTGCAACACCGCAGAAAATACACTTACACTGCTTCAAATGAAACCAGTAAGATGTGAAAAGAAAAAAAATCACCAACATGAAAAATGTAATATCAGAATACTGAGGTGAAACTAAGTTATTGGAGGAAAAATTTGATCTCACAACAAAATCAATATTTTAGTTTATTGTTCTTGAAAGGGAAAACTCAACTTAGCCATTCAACCTCAGCCACTCCAGTGCATTGTAAGGATCTACACTGGATCCTTCACAAATCTGTCTTTTCCGTAACTCTTTTTTGTTTTAACTGGGGCAAGGTATAACACCCACTGTTAATGAATCTTCAAAAAAGACTATTCTGTTATTCATAACCCGTAGGGATGGAAGAAAGGAAAATCTCCTGTCTCCATGGCACAGTTGGGATTTTAAGGCATTAATACAGAAATGATAGTCACAGATGAGCTCCCATGAAGCTTTGATTAGGTTTTAAGCCCAGGCCTGAGACAGGAAAAGAATATAGTAATATTTGATTTCTTAAAAAATACCCATAGCAATTGCAGCAATTAAAACATAAAAGATGAGTGAAGAAAGAGCAATAATTATATACATATATATGGAATATATATAAATAGTATGGAAAAGCAACCCAAATTCCATCTAATGCGAAGTGGACAAGCTGGATGAGAAACAAACTTTGATCAACAGTGGATAGCAAAGATAGATCCACACAGACAAGCTGGCGTCCATTTATGCTGCACATAAATATAAGCTGTGACACTTGCTGTGAAACTTTGACATGCATAGCTGCCAGTGCAGTGCCACTGGGAAGGAAACCCACATTAAAACATAGATTTAAAGGACACAACTAGAGCACTGAGTAATTCAATAAGTGAAGAACATAATATGAATAGCTTCACTACTGGTGAAAAAGTGCCAATGGAATATTTTACATAAAACCTAATGCCAGAGACACAACATCCTCTTAGTTAAGAATTTATTTTCAAAAGAAAATGTCACTGGAAATCTAAGTAAAGAAGTTCTACACCAAGCTGAGTAAGGAAGAAAAGAAGAGTTAAGTACGCAGACGAAAAGAAAGTCTGTGCAGAGCTGTCACTGGAATAGCTGTGCTTTGACGTTAATCTAACTAATCAGACTCTTGGGGAGGAGTTCAATTCGGACCAAAGTGGAAAGAGTCAAAAGGTCTGGCACTTGTGCAAAAACCTCTTTTCCATTATTCTTACAACTACACATAGCTGTATTTGAACATTATGTATACTGGGGCATCTTCCCCCCATGAAGCAAGAATTCCTTTCTGTGAACTAGTGACCCATGATGAACTTTGCTTTTTGAGGGGAAAAATATACAATTTGCTTTAAAATTATTCAAGGCAAACCAACTATGCATATGTGAACAATTTAGTGTTGCTCCATTAGCATGCTGGGAAAAAAAAGACTTTCTACTTCTGAATCCTGATGATTATCGTGACTTCATCAGGACATGAATCCTAAGGCTCTGGAGGCTATAACATGAGTTAAAAGGGCTGAAATTCAACAAATAAATGTAAGCAATAGCTTTCAATGTTGGCAACCACTGATCTTTGAAATACTTTTTTTCAAGGTATCCATTTGGCAGGTCTACTCCCCTCAAAGCACGCTCCAGGAACAATCATAAGAAGCACTTTATCACCTTTTCCATCCCATCATCAGTCTGCAATTTGTGAGACTGATGAGTCCGTGAGCATGAATTATGTATAGGTAGGAAGTGTCTTCAATTAAATGATCTTTTGATATACTGAAACTCAGATCAGAGCACATTTGATCTCACTAAATGAGCGTCTTGGTAGTATATGGACTAGGTGGACATAAGGTGCAATGTTCTTGCATTCAATGTTTAAGAGAATGTTAGGGAACGCTTTCGATTATGAAAGTTAACAAGCATTATTAAACAACTATGAAGTAATGATCACTACCTACTTTAATGTTAATACATTCATAGTTACACCTACATAAACTGTTCATGTACAAACATGTATAGGGTGAAAATGAAAATAACTGTCGACCTGCCACAATATGGCCATTTCTGACAGAACATTTTTAAGACCCCTAAAATTGAATTTAATAACTTCTATTTAACTATATTCAAGACCATTTAATTCTTTAGAGTTTAGATAATATAATTTAAGACATTTTAAGACACATTCAGGATCTGCAGGCACCTAAACAACCAACCAAGGTTGAATAAACGAGGCTGAACTGTGTAAGCAACTAGTTTTAACAGGTGCAGTTTTAACCAGCTAACGTCACCTGCCACTAGTGTTAGCTAGCACACACAGCTAGCATAAACAATTTGACTGTCAAAGTCGCACTACTAAGAATATGAAGCATAATATTGGCATACTACTAACACTAAAGATAAAGGCTGCTAACACTTACAACTGATATGAAATCCACTTGGTTATAGCCTCTGATATGATCATGTTTTCAGCCTCCTTTCAGACTGTTTAGCGTCTATAGGGCTTCCTAAACTTTGCTAATGTTTATAGACTCACTGTTAATAGGGGCTGCAAAAACCTGTACAACTGTTTAACAGACATTCAACAAATTTTCTAACAAATCATTTATTATACTAGAGTAAAACATAAGTACAGTCCAGTGCAACAATTTAACACTCACAGATAATTCATGTAGTAGCATCATTTGTAAAAATAAATATGGTATGTAGGTTGAATTAAACATGTATTAATGCTAGATAATGATGTACAAATGATGTACTAGCAATAATATTCTGTATAATGTTTTAACTTATGCCGTTAATAATGATGTATTACTCGGTTACAAATATTTATGATGCGATAAGTAACTTCTCAATTAATTAATTGATGAATCAGTTTGTTAAGGGGTTGAAACATAACTTAACAGGTTCCTCCATTTCTCCATCTTTCTTCCTTTTGCTTATTCTCAATTCAATGGATTGAATTTTGCCTGCTTATGGAGTGTGTGTGTGTGTGTAAAATTTCAAATGTCTTATATGAGCTTTCCACTGTGAACAACCATCAGATTCTATCGACACTTTAATGCCCTGTGCCCATATTTGCTATTCAACATGAAATAGTGGACACTAGGCAGTGGATTTGTGTTATCACGCTTTCCTTACATTTCTTGGGCTCGCATTAAGCTTCTGCGAAATGATCTAGCATTTCCTCCATTCAAAGCGCTACACACAAAGCTGCATTGATGACATTAATTCTGCATCATAACGCAAATCCAAATGACACATCAGTCCCCGATGATCAAGTCACACATTTTCCTCATATTCAAAGCCTGGAAATACCCTGCAATTTGATACACACTCACACATGCCTTTATCCTTCACTTTGACATTCCCTTCATCATTATCCCACATCTCTCCATTCACCCCATTGCTTTTGCTCTTCTCTCTCACTGGCATCTCCCCGACTCACGGGTTCCTGTATCTTAACAAGAAAAGATAATTGCTCCTTGAGGGGTAGCACTAACTGACACCCCTGCCTCCTGTATGCCATTCAGTCAAGCCCCTGTCAGGTTTAATAGAACCACAGGCTGTACTAACTGCCACAGTTCCCAAACAATCAGAACTAATGGCTGCTGAGTCCACTAATTACAGATTGCTGAGTTTTGAAAACCAGAGCTGCAGAGTGCATATTCTGACATGTCTCTCAAGGCAATAAAGAGAGAACACAATAGAAGTACACTTGGGATGTGTATTCAAGAATTGTATGAAGGTAATGGAGTGATTTTTTTTGTATGACTGATATTATGATTGCACAACCATGCAGCAGAACCAAGATAGGACAATTACAAGTACAGCACCTCAAAAGACAATGCTAAATCCAAGGAAACGGCCTCACTCGTTCATATTCCTTAGTCCCAAAGTCACACAATTTTGAGATGTGGTCAAAACTGTACAGCATGGATGTAGACGTCCTTGGTGCCAAGGGCAAATGTGTATGACCTCTGAGACATAGAAAGGTTGTTACTGCTTCCATGTGACGTGATACAAAGGGATGGCTTGCACTCTGGGCACGTGCTGAGTCCTCTTAGGTCCTGCCAGTAGCTGTGACCTTAACAGATGACATAAGGCGACTATGAGGGGCATGAGGAAGTGCTGCACATGTTATTTTTCTATTGGCCAGTAGCAATCAAGTCAAATCCCAATTCTGCCAGTTTGATTTGATCTAGTAAAAAATCTCTTTTCAGATTTGTTTAAACTAGTAAAAGGTGTGGCTTTCCACATTAAGAAGCAGAGGGATACATTATCTGTCATAGTGTAACCATGAATCTAGCTTTCCCTAGCACCTCCTTAACAAAAAGGCGAACCAAAGTGAAATCCAAAGCCATATCTACTGCATCCAAAGTGAAATTCCTCCTGTTCATATGGCAAAACATAGCTCTCCTCAAGTGGAACTCTCTTCAAAGCCAGATATAAAAAGACACATTTTTACCAGGGTAAAAGGCCCCCTCTCAGCATTCATGTGCAAAATATCTGTGACATTGATAGGCCTATAGCGACAGATGCAGGACTGATGCATTTTTCCAGTCCATCTTGCTCCCATGACAGCTGAGAGGGATGTGCGGCTTCTGGTTATTGAGCATGTTATGATTTCTGGGCAGTCAATCACTCAAGACGAGCACTGTGAAGGTGGGGAAATGTGACTAAGAGATTACACAGCCAATGGCCAAGCATAGTTTTGAATAATTCAACAAGATACACAGCCTAAAATCTGTTGTCATTACTCCGTCTGATTATATGAGTCATATGTCAACTGTAATGGTTCAGGCTGAGCTTTTTAGCAATGTCTGTTGGATGCCTTCCAAATTCCCATTATCATTAGTCAGTGGTATACCAAATATTTCAAAGATTAACTGTAGTTAGCTAGTGTGTGTTTCACCACTGTTGTCATTTGTCAACAGAACAATATACTTGTACACAAACAATGTCCATAAATTAACAGAATATTGTAAATGAACTGTGGTTACTTAACACATGACACAGGAAATTAAGCTCAGTACCTAGTTTATTTTCTTATCTTTTTGTGTATCTAGTGTGGAGCTGGAGAAATGCTGCATTTGGATTGACGTGAGGAGGATTCACCTCTACAACCTCTGCATTTTCCTCCAGACAGTCGATGGACAGGCCACAAACAATTCATCACTTGTTTCCCCAACTTAAATCACACCTAATTTGTGTGAATGTTTGGCAAGCAGCTGCAATGTTAAGCCTTGTTTGGATTCCGACGGCCAGCTTTGACGCATCGCCACATGCTGGCATAGAGATGCTGTCCTCTATCCAAATTGCCTGCTAAGTAGCTTCTGGACATTAGCAGTCACTCTGTCTCTCTGTACTGTTTGTGACTGCTGTGTTCACATTTTTCCAGCCTGATTCCTCTGGTGGGATATACACTGCTTCTGTCATAAATCACCGAAATCCAGCTGGATTCTGCTCCGACAATGTTCTTCTGTTTTTCCTCCCTTTCTTTCTGCGATGCTCACAACAATAACAGAATAAAAGCACATTGCAGAGGCTCCTGCTAACAATACGTCTCAGTCAATGCCTTTGAAAATAACAGTAGTTTGTGTTTGTCAGCCTTTGTCATCACGAAATCACCATGGCAGATAACAATGATGATGAATATGATGGTGATGGCGGCGATGATGAAAATGATCATTCTTGAAGTGGCCCAACTGTTTTTTTGAGTCGAGGGTTTTGAGTTGGCCTTCAAACACCAACATCCCAAACCATTTAAGACAACTTGTCCTTTATCGTTGACATCTGGTGTTCAAATTCAGAAAAGTAATGCATGCAAAGACAAGCGAGGGCTTCATTAAAACATGAATCCAACAACAGCATATCTAAATCCCACAGACACACCACTTAAATTCAATAATTTATGTAGAGCATTTCCTAGAGAGAGTAGCCAAGCACATTTTACTGGCTGTGAAATTAATCAGTCTGTTGAGTGAAGGCTGGCCTGGGGGGGGGGGG